>CM023202.3:51861987-51912410 GCA_004115045.4 Sinella curviseta
AAAAATGAAAGCGGTACAGAGAAAAATATTTAGTCAGTTGGTCTGACCACTTCTACTAAACCAAACTAGTTATAATTTGTATATCTATCTAGTTATTTAATTTAACGATACTTACGGATGTTAATGTTAATGAACTCGTGTGTAAAATTAATTGTTATATTAATTAATACTTTAAAAATTATTGTGTGCTATTACCATTCTCGGAAGAGCCAAGTCCTTCTCTCTAATCTTATTAGGAAATGAAGATTTTTTATCAATCAGTTAAATTAATAATTATTGTTTTACTGTGTAATTATATTCGTTGTAAATTAATTTTTAATTAATCACTTTTTTAAAATTGATTTTATTACAGACTGTATATAGGTTAGTCACTTTAAATTCGAATATGTCACTCATATTTAATATTTAATTATTATCATGTGAATTTTAATTAAGTAAATTAAATGTTGCCTAAAAATGAAGTCGGAAAATGTAGAACCTTTTAAGAATGAAAAACTATTATAATGAAAAATGAACTACATGTTTCTGTTTTTGTCTAAACAGCAATTTACAATTAGTTTATATATACCTATATAAATGTAAACTGCTATGTTATGTAATTAATAATTAGCTATTTTAACAGTGTACATACGTAATACTATAAAATAATATGTAGTATTAGACAATACTTAACTTCAATTTGTATGATGTAAATATACAAACAACATATATACATAAATACGACTGTTAATTAATTAATTAAATATCTATATCATCATCCTGTGTTGAGAAAAATAAACATGTTTACAGAAACCAAATGTTATATACGTCAATTATTCTAAAAGGAATGTTTATGATTGCACACACATACCCAATTGGTTACCATGGGCATTATGTCATTAAAATTATTTGATAAAATGCAGCATTAATTTGACTAATCCTGTTTTATGTGGACTCGACTGGTTTCTTGTTGAAAACTGTCAGATATATGCGATTACGGTTTAAGTACACTTTACCGGATTTTTCCGTCACGGATGAGTACGTCATGCGCTATTTTTACCAAATGGGTTTTTAGGTACAATTTATTACTAATTTGTCAAAAATGGAAATTTTTGTAAAAGAGGCTATAGGCTAGATAGCTACCTTATTTAAGGCTTATGCCATTTAAGGTGACATTTTATATGGGATATCCCTTTTAAATGAAATGAGTACGACCCTCTCATCAAAAAGTCATGAAAGGGATGAATGATCCGATGTTCAGTAGGAAAAATAGGGACAGTGGAGAATTCCACTCTAACAGGCCATTAGGAAGACCATGTATAGTCATATCGCCTTTCGTATTTAACTCTTTCATTTCGGTCTAAGCAGCCATAAGAGAGTGGTCGACACATATTTTTGTGTGTAGAATTTCTGTATAAATTATTTTACGAGTGCGAGTAAAGTAAAAAAATACCATGAGCAGTAAATTGCAAAAGTGTTATCTGGCCTTCGTGATAACCACTGGTTTGGTAATCACTGTGGCTCATGCGTCTTCAATAATGCCGAAAGAGGCTTATCAGCACGAAGGAATTACTTATCTAAATGGAACCGAGTTTTTTCCTGTAAATAAGGTAATACGAGGTACCATGCAACAAGGTTATTTATTATCGATTTATTCGAAAAAGAAACATTTTCTGTCAAGTAATATGCTAATGTATGAACAATATATGAAACGTTAATTATTTGACAGGATGAAGGCTGTCCAAAGCCGGAAGGGCAATTTAAGTGTTGCGCGGGGAACGATGAGACGAGTGGATGCGTTTGCTGTTGGTCCGAAATTCACGGATGCTATAACGGTTTTTGCATGTGCAAAAATCCGCCGTGTTGTACGACAACATTTCATTGTCGCTGCTGCTAATGACCTCCCTGATTCATTTAAGAATTTTACAAGCATCTGAGCGGTAAAATTCTAACCTCCAGTGTCATATTTGTCATATCAGTTCATTTAATTGAATTAAGTTACGTCACCTTATGTTCTTAAATATTTTTATAACTCGAAATATTGTGTTGTTTGCCACAACATATTCCATATACCAATTTATTCAATTAATTGATGTACAGTTTTTGAATGTTACGTAAGTCTTATGCTTTTTACTAGTGTGCCGATTCAGTGTGTGTTATAATGGATTACTTGCGAAACAATGTAATGTGTCTGAAAACAGGATTTATTTCTTTTTGCGATGCGCTCAATAAAAGTTACTGACAACAATGTGTACGATATTAATAATCCAATGATTCTTGACTGAATTCCATTCCAATTATTTAGCGCTGTAAAATTGAAGTAGGATTAAACACGGCACGAGATTATACTGCTGCGTCCCATTTCATGTAAAATGAAATCACACCGATGCTACAAACAATAATAAATCAGTGCAATAAATTGTGACGCGCACGCAACATTTCACAACCGTTGACCACAGTGACGGGCAGACAACATTGTGTATAAATGATAATATGTCTTATCAAGTCGCGTATTATTTAGCGCAATATGTTCGTAAATTGTACATATTTTGGCTCAGCGTATCATTACTGATATATCCATTAACTGCTGTGTAGGGGGCTCATATTTTGACTGAGGTTTTTTCGGATAATCATATATGGATTAGTGTTTCCAGCTTATCACAAAGTAAGTGTTGTTCATGACTTAATGAAGCGGTTCCTGATGCTCCCGCACAAAGCTAATAGGTCTGGAATATAAAAAACAACCTTCACTCCATGATAAGCTTAGTCAAAATTACCAAAATGTAACTTTAGCTTAGCACAAATAAATGACGTATCATGATTATCTCAGGATTGCATACAATACGACCATAAATCTAGAATAACATGTATTCCAATGTATCCCGAAATAATAACTGGTCTGATGAAATAATTCATTTCTCGACTGGCTTTCAGTTAGTCATACTTATTTCCAGCGTTCCGAACCATCTGGAGATTCCAATTCCTATTTTCAAGTCGAGACAAACATGCCGAAGTTCATGGTAAATTTTTGCGCCATTTTGGTGTCAATTTCATTTTTCCAGGCAACAACAAGCACCGGAGTCAACGCAGGAACGGTGCTTATCGGTCAGAAATGTACCGTTGACTCCGACTGCGTCGGTGATCGGCTCTCATCACATTGTGTCTCCGACTGTGCCTGTCGTGATGGATACGTCCCCAAAACCGCACTAGATGACTGCCTAATTGTACGAGACAAACTAGGAGATACCTGCATAGAAGATCAGCAATGTCAGAAAGGTGATCCAGGATCACTAAGTGTTTGCAACGGCGGCGTATGCAGATGTAACGACAATTCCGTGGGCACCCCAGACCACGTATGTATTCCAAGGGCCACCGCCGTTGGTGACTCATGTGAACTCACCGCCCAGTGTGTGGCCAATCTTGGTCCTTCCTTTTGCCTAGACAAAAAGTGCGCATGTACTCAGGGCGCCGTAGCCGCTCCAGACAACAGCAAATGTCTCACAGAGAAAAAATTGGGGGATCGGTGCGAATTTCAAGTAGAATGTGAATCCATTACGGGAAACACCGTGTGTGAGACTACATGCAAGTGTGGTCCCGGATACGTTCAAGCATCCAGTTCCACCAATCCGAAAGGGGAATGCAGGAAGCTTGCAGAGTTAATTGGGGAACCCTGTCAGGATGATAATCAGTGTAGCGGCCTGCCATGTGCCCGCTGCAATCAGATGACTAAAACCTGCTTCTGTGATGATCGATCGCATGTGGCGAGCGGGGATAAGAAACGATGCCTTCCCTTTGTTCGTAATTTGAACGGGACTTGTATGGAGAGCATCCAGTGCGGACCAGTGCCAAACACGGAATGTAGGTTTCCATCAGCTACCGCACCGGATATGCAATGTCTTTGTGCTAAGGATTATATTCAGAGCGACATAGAAATCTTCAGATGTCTCAAGGTAAATAGTATATCATATTAATGCATGGTTCAAATATCTTTGAACTGATACGTAAACATTTTTTTTCTTTAAAGATGGTGAAATTAGGAGAAGATTGCGAGGATCCCGCTCAATGCCGCCACATTGGCTTCAACTCGACCGTACAATGCGTGGACAAAAAGTGCACTTGCCCGGTGACTAATCCGCCATCGGATTACCATAACGACCAGTGTGTCATTCCGAGGCGTCTCGGGGATAATTGCGACAATCACGACCAGTGTCAATCTGGAATCAATGAAAACGCCATTTGCATCTCGGACGCAGGGGAATTACGCTGTAACTGCCTACCCGGCGCCATTACCCAGGATAGTTTATGCTGGGCCGTGAAACGGGTTGGTGACAAATGCACGCAAAATAGGGAATGCACAGTGCCAATAAGTGGTAACGTGGCCTGTGATGGGACGCGATTGTGTGCGTGCACTGCTGGTGCTCAGCCAATTAGGGGTGGGGCAATATGCGATAGTGGTGAAGGGAATTATGGTGGAAATGGTATAAGGATTCATGCATCTTTGCTTGTTTCCGCATTTTTTGTAACGGTAACGATCATGTTCAAATAAATTTGTTATTATAATTAATAAGATAAAATTTGCCCATTTTTCATGTACACAGCGATTATGTTCAGTAATTAAATCATGTACCAAATATGGTAACATTACATTTTACATTTGGGAATGAAACAATTTTATATGTAAAAATAATTGTCGTTTATGACGTCATAAACCAGCGCCACCAAAATTTGTCTCGCACGGCATGGCGAAAATGGCTCGCACAATGTGGCTAGCTTAAAACAGGTAATTTGTCATCAATAGAATATTACAATGATAAGAATTTTTATTGCCCAGAAGATAAGGACAGTGTAACGTTCCTGTGATCTCATGGCAGGTAGTACGCATTATGATGATCAGAAAACTGAAAAAGTGTTATCTTGCGTCCACGATAGCATTGGTGGTGGTTACCAACGTGGTTCATGAATCACCATTTAATGATTGTAAGGAGGATTATCATCATGACGTTTCCTATGTTTATGGAGCTCATTGTCAGTGAATGATTACCCGCATGCAATGCGAAGCGAGACGCCACATGACTAACTAGTTTTGTAATTTATTTATTCCATTCATATTACATGCTCATTATGTGTGCTCAGTAATTTAGTTAGCAGGAGTAGATTTAATGATACCCTGTAACAGTGATTTATATGTGCTTAACAGTGTTGTGCTTGCACTCTTAACGTTTCTTTGTGCTTTCTAGAATGCTCTAGCAAAAGTGTTTGAAATTGTCATTAACCTCTTTCTGTTTCTCTTCCACGACACTACGAAGGTACACAATTTCTGCCAGCTTTCCTCCAAGAGCTTCAATTGTTTTCCTGCTTTGATTAAAAATATAGAAACCAAACCCAATTGCCACTGCGTGACCAACCACGGCAATGATTGATATTACTGGAAGAATTGGATGCGCAGCGCTAAAATACAAGGCCGTGTTGGCCGTCAAAGTAGATCCCTGTAGTACTTGTCCAATTATAGATGGAATGGCCACGTCACGGTAGGCGGACAGTTTTTGGATTCTTCCGTTAACTGAAACCTCCAGATCACCTGGTAAACCAGTTAATTAAAATGAAATTACACAATTATTTTTAGGGATAATAGGTTTAGCACTTGTTACCTATTTCCTTCTCAATATCATTCAACAATGCTCGCAACGAATCCCTCTCCTCAGTTTTGGTGACAAAAAAGACCAATCTTTCCTCAGCGCCCATGTGAACAAAATTGGACTCGTCCAACCCATTCACAAAATCGGCCAGCTGGTCCGGAAGCTTGTCAAATTTGTCCTGTATCCTTCTGTTCTTCTCATCAAATCCATTCCTCACAAATTCCTTTGATTTGCATATATTTTTCCAAACATTGTAAAGCCTAGCAGCTTCCACCAATAAACCTATGGCCGACACTCCAACGTTTGCACCAAGCGACCAATTAGCAATCGTTAGGACATAACCCGAGACAACGTTGACCAACTTGTCATCCGCAATTTTGGAACTCTGGACCGCCGCCACCAGTGCGTCCCTATTATCCCGTATTCCAGAAAAGTGCCCACCGACCTGATCGACAAGGTTGATTGCGTTCTCTGCCGACGTACAACTCTCAGTTGCGATCAGGATGTGAAGATTTTGTAGGGGGTCAAAAACGTGGACATAGCTCACAGCAGTGGTCACGATGGAGAGTATCCCGGAAATGAAACTTGGGGCCGTTTTGAGCAATTCATTGGGTAGCTGGATGAAATTATTTGAATACACGTTATTAAAATTTTATTTTCGCCACGTTCATGCATTTATGTGAATGGTACCTCTTTTAGATTCTCGCTAATGTTGGATAAGTGGGTGTCCACAGTGGGTTCCATTTCCAGCATTTGTTGACTTGAAGCCCTGTTCTTCGGGTTTAATCGACTCGACTCTGTGCATTTTGTCGCCTTGGAGCCCATAGCAAAGCGCCGGGACTTTTACAAATTGTTGATAATAAATTTCTATTATAATTGTACCTTGTTGATTGATGCAAGGTTCAAATGGTGTTAAAGTTTATGCAAGGATAATTTATACAAAAGTTGAGGGCCAAACACTGTGCTTACTAAGTATTAATTTTTCTAATTAATTTAAGCGTTACAAAATGTAGGTTTTTTCCGCCTCAGCCTCCACAAGTATTCCCGTGCGAGCTGTTAGCAATACATGTTTCTGTGTTGCTATACTCCATATACTTGTGTTGATTATAAATGAAGCTTTCACGACAACGTTTATTATCACTGGTAAACGAACATTGTTGCTGCACAAAGCTGATAAGCTAATTACATTCAAACTGGAGTCAAGACCGATTCAGGACAACGACACAATGCTTAGGATAAGGTAAAATTTACTTGCAGCGATCGATAATATTTACCATGTTATTCAACTCATCTGCATTGCATCATACAATATTTTCAGCATTGTACCCGTAAATGCAGCTATCTGTAAACCTTACGTTTTGCTTCTATGTTACTTTTTGCCTTGTATCATTGAGTCGGAAGGGTCGTAAAGCTCCGACGCTTTTCGTGCATTCATAATCTGATAAGTTGTGTAAATATCCAAGCAAAGTAACATTTGTAATGAAATGATAAAATCAATGAGCATCCTCACGCCAATTCATGATAACATTGCAATGGGGAATGCACAAACCATTAAATAATAAATGGCCAAAGAGAGCCATGCGAAATGCGAAAATGAGAAAATATTGTTCATTCAGTTCATGATTCGCATGCACTGGACTATTGGTTAACGCAAAACTAAACCGTTCATTCACCTGGTTTTCCCTTATCAAAAGAATCAGATATGGAGAAAGTATTACATTTGCCTAGACGACAAGAATAAAAATATACATAGCAATTCACATTCTCATTTTAATATAAACATAAAATTACGGATACATTTTAAGGGACAGCATTGCCACCCATTTTCGCATGGAAATCTTTAAACAGTTCCTCCAGCTCTTTCTGCTTATCCGTCAGTAACTGTTTCAATTCCTCCACTTCCACCAGCTTGTTGCCCAGGTCTTCAATGATGGATCTTGCCTTGCGCCTGATATACAATTCAGTCCCAGCCGCAGCAAAATGCGCCAGCACCATGACACCCGTCACGGCAGCCATTACTGGATTCGCAAATCCCCCAAACGCAGCCACATTCATGCTCAGTGCAGCGCCCTGAATGACCTGTCCAATAGCAGTAGAGTTTGATGTGCTCCGGTAGGATTCCAATCTCTCAATTTTTCCGTTTACCACGCACTCCAGTTTTCCTGCGAAATATTTTTAATCATTCCAGAATACAGCACCTAATATAGAGAGGTTAGGGGATGAACATTATCTGAACGCTAGGGAAGGGATTACCAATTTCCTTTGAAATTTTGTCCAATATCTCTCGTATGGAGTCTCTTTCCAGTGACTTGGTTACAAAGAATTTAAGCCTCTGCTCAGCGCTCAATGTCTCAAATTTCACCTTGCCCAGTCCATCAGCAAACTTTGCAATTTTTCCCGGAAGTTCGTCAATTTTCTTTTGGATGGATTCCTTCCTCGCATTAAAGTCCTTGTTGACAAAGAGCTTGGCATCTGCAATGTCGGCCCACATGTTCCAAAGCCTAGCAGCCTCAAACAAGAGCGCAACAAAGGACAAACCAAGTCCCAATCCGAGGGCAGCATTTGCACTTTCCCGCATACAGTCGGCAACGCAGTTTCTCAAGCCTTCGTTGGCAACTTCCGTGGTCTGAGCTGCAGCGACTAGATTTTTGCATTCTGCTGCAACGGAGGGAAATTTTAGTTTTATGGAGTCGACCATGTACTGAGAGTACTCTGGTGAGGCAATGGCATTTGAACTGATGTAGCCGTACAGCGTTCGCAAGGGCTGATGATGGCGGAAGTAGTCAATCCCATTTTTGATCATGGTTGACGTCGCTGAAATTGCCACGGGTGCGACACTCTTAATCTCCACCGGAAGCTGAAAACATTTCGATGGAACGATGTTTTAGTTATGTAACAGCAGGGTCAATTTGTATTTCGGAATTGATGTACTTACTTCATTTAGTGCCTTTTCAATTATCAGGTAGTAGTCGTCGTAATCGGACATGATGCTGAAAAAAATTGGTCGGATGTCAAATTACGGGACCCCTGCAAATCAATCAAGTGGGTCTGATTATAAAGCGCTTACAAAAAAGTATAACTTTATTATCGATATTGAAGGCATAGTATTTGTAGTTTCGTCATTACTTCTTTCGACTATCTTGTTGCCGATGATCCTGAGGAATTGAATCTGACAATGAGATGGTATAAGCAGATATGAAGTGGCGATGGCCAAAATAATACACGCATCGATTTTTTTTTCTTTTCTATGCAATATGATGTAAGTTACCGCCTATCTCTACAAGAGAGCCGTTGTGAATCACTGTTTTTGGATTTCATTTTTACTTACTGTGCATTATATCAACCTGACCGGTTATAATATGTAATATGATGTAACCTGAATGTAATATGATGTTTCGTTCGCAAGAAACCGTCATCAACCTGATATCAAAAAGATAAGATAATATGGTGTTGAAGTTGATAAAACATTCACCTGTGAGCTTGGGAATGGACGAAGTGTATAGTCCGATATAAAAAAGCGTTATTTTTTTAGAAACGTGCCGTTGTACTGGTCAGGTACATGCATTTCAGTTTACAAAAGTGTAAGCTATCCAATATCTTTTGTTGGCGTTAATAAGCTGGAAACATTTAACTTCATTCCATTAAACATGAAATGCATTGCATATGAAATGGAATTATTGCGCAAGTAAGTTAGTGTGCAGTACCCATATCATGTCTCGTTTGGATTACTCGGTTCCATTCATTCATAGTATGTTGCCCAGGACAAGACTTGCTGATGATAACTTGTCCACATACTTTCATAGTAACACCAAATCACGTTATTAACTACCGGAAGCATGAAATGCTTGAAAGGTAGTTATAGCGATTGATCTGTTTGTCTGTCTGTCTGTCTGTCCGTACGCACTCTAACTTCCGTTCACATTGACCGATTTGAACCAAATTTGGTACACATATACCTTGGCCCATAAGGACGTTCCCTATTGATTTTCAGCCATGTACCTCAACCTTGACCGGAAGTATGGGGGTCGGCGTCTTCGAAGTGGTGGGGGTGACCAAGTCATCAAAAAACTTTATTGTCTCAATCGATAGAGTAGTTCAAGACGATCATTTTTTGCCAAGGCACCAATGGTCAAATCGGTGACCTGGCGGTGGGGTGGGCCGTTGAAGTTATGGGGTGCCAAGTCGTCAAAATATTTTATGCTATAAATCGATGGCGATGGTCAATATGCGCCACAAAAATCTGGTATAATGGACAAATATGTATCCAAATTTGTTATTTTTTGCATTCATCACTCTTCCGGTAGTTATGTATTAAAGGTTTACACCTTACTAGTTTGTGATGAAATGACCAATGCTCAGTAGGTAATATGCACTTGCAAATCCCTTCTCCAACTCCACAATTGTTACCACAGCTCCAAGCACACATATCATTCATTGTGTAATGAAAAAACAAGATTCGAAGCAAAACGTTGAAGACTAATTGTGTACAATGAAAATACATCAAGCGAATGTAGATAAGCACGATTACATACATATTTATGGATATAACTGTAATCGGGAAGAAACGTTTTGGTTCGTATTTTCATGACGACATGAGTCACAAATAATTAAAAAGATCGCAAGCACATTTATTAAGAAAGCTGAATTAAAGCCAAATGGGCTGATTTGTTTTTCACATCTCAATATGTTTTAACAACGGCGCTTCACCATCTTGGCATCAGGGGAATCACAAATCGATTTGGTTGCTAATTCCTAACAGGTGGCTGTTGAAATGTTGGAGTGTTTGGAAATGTTTTTAGGCCGGAAATACTGTCGAAGCGAAAGACAAAGAGACAAACAAGTTAGCAAAATAAATGCATTACGACGCTCGTCCATGATATTCTGTTCGATACGATGAGATCATTATTTTCTGGATATTGCTAGGGCTTACTCAACGTACTAGTGTTTGATCACACAAGTCATATATATTTTGTATCCATTTTAATGCAGTCAGTGCATGCGTTGATAGCGAAAAGGTTATATAAACTAATTTTCGACTTGGTTCCTGAATAAAAACGCAAATAAAAATTGATGAAGAGAAATAAAAGTAGAATTCCGCCAGTTTTGTATTTACTTTTATATTTAAACATATGAGGGCTCAGTAATGGCATAAAGTTTCCTCCTATCATCAAATACCATATCCTAATCTCGTATCAAAAGCTGCCAAATATCTCCATTGACATCAGTCCGCTTTATACTGGAGACAATGTCAAATCTATCCGATGCGTCTTTGATTTTACGCATTGACTATTTAGAAACAAGCCATTGCGATGAGTGAAGTCTGCGCATCTGCTTATCTGACTGAACTGGTACAGGAGTGAGCAGCGGTGAGTCATTCCCGAGCAAACACTTATCAGCGAATAATATGCGCTTACCAAGTAAGAGAAAGGAAATTCTCATAATCGGCGTAGTCGTATGCTTCAATATCACAGAGAATAATAGCCATCTGTTCACAAAAACATTTTGAGTGATGAATTGAACATATTTTGCTTCACTCAAAGTATAACGATACTTCGGTTAACATCATTTAATTAGCGTGTAGATAGTTATTTCTAGTTGTGTGTGCATTTATTTAAGTACATAGCGTACATCTGTAGATATAAGGAGCATTACTACCCGCAGCAATTGCCTTGGCCACTACTGAAAATGGAAATGAAGTTTGAAAACGAAAGGGATAATTTGCTAAGGACATTTCCAGCAGAGGTACGGAACATATTTCATTGGAATTTGACTTTGAAAATCAAAATATAACCCTCAAATGATTTTTTTTCATTCGTATTGAATTTTGATAACTTCAAATGCATTGTTTCAGATATGGCGTCATATATTTACGAGCGTGGATGAGCCAAATGACCTTACTAGCATTTCGAATGCCTCACTGGTCCTCAGAGAGATGCTGGAACCACAATTGATATTCTATCTGTTCCCACAAGTAGGCAAATCCACAATAAATGAATCATAATTAAATTAAACTAAATTGTAAAAATACCGCATTTTAACTTGTTCGACAGGTACTGGAAATTCTAGACCGTAAGTACTACCTGGACTACAGAAACCTTGCAGACATTTTGAACTGTCGTCAAGTCTGCTCCAGGTGGAGGAACGATATCAACAAAATGCTGGAAATACGACCCTACCACTTCAAGCTGAAACAAGAGCCTCGATCGCAGCCACCCGGTTACACTTCACTCGACATTGCATTCACCCTTAGCACCTATTTTCGACCGTATGAGTTTTCGGTGGACCAGCTGGAAAACCATTTTTTTCCCGAGTTAGCAGCCCCCATCTACCAGCATCACAATCCATTCATTCGCAGACATTTGGAAATACTCGAGAGCACATTCTTTGACAGGGGCGAGGACGATGAAATTGAAAGGTACAGGAATCATATAGCTAAATTTCTCAAATGTGTTGGTCACCACTTTTGGCATGCCGCCATTGAAATATATTCCGACGACATGGAGGAATGGTACCGGCTGCTTCGGAACTATGTCCAGCTCATGCCAAATCTCAGATCGCTCTACATACTCGACCCCGAGTTCCCAGGTAGTCAGCGATGGAACAATTCGTTGTTGTCAACGAACACTTATGCACCCTTCCCGCGGCTAAACTGCTGTCAGTTCATTAGCACCGACTGTATTCCAAATGACATACTGGACAACATTTTATGTGTTAATGATCACGTGAGCACTGTTGAGATATTCCGCCAGAGTAGTCTGGACGGCTTTGTTGTCACCCGAGTTGGATCTCCACAAACTCTGTCCTTTACCATTCTTCATTCCGGTGAATTTAATGCGCTGTCTGGTCAATTACCGCTGCGTATACTCCGGATACGCATGCCTGACTTTATTCCAGGATCGTTGGCACTGGACGACCTTTTCAACAAGTTGGAGTGCTATGCGGACACTCTTGAGGAATTTTCATTGAAAACGCCTGTGAATTCGCTTTCGGCCCAGTGGACCGGACTACAAAACTATATACGCTCCAGAAAGCCTCTTAATTTACAGCGACTGAAGCGGTTGGAAATTGGGCTAAGTTGCCACTGCTCGCTGGACTTTCTGATTGGTCTCAAATCTTTGGAGCATCTGTCCCTTCGTTTGGATTCCCTGGACAGACGTGGGGTTGAATTTGGTGAGCATCTGCTTAACAGGATTTCGGAACATGTCAATTTTTATGAAGGATATGGAGATAAATTTCTGGAGTGCAACATCTGGAAACACATTCCTAGTCTAAGGGAAGTTGATTTGGTCGTTGGACCTCACATTGCAACTCCATCGACTAAATTCAGGCGGGAACAAATCCGCCAACGTAGTTGCTGATGTGTGCATTTATTGGAAGGTGTTGGTATTAAAATGAGTCACATTTTTATTTTGACTTGTACGAATCTGTGCTGCTTCAAACATTAAATATATCCAGAATCAAATATCAAACGAAACTGTAAACATGATTTAAGATCCACTGCAAATGTTGGCGGCTTGCATAATACAAATCCCCAGGGCATATCCGCCCGAAAATTCAGCCACTTCAGCAAATTGTATTTTTTGGTTGGATCATAACTAATGACTCATACATTCCATCAGCATTAATATACATAGAGGACATGCACATTCCAGTAGAGCGATAATGTCACGCGAGCACCCCGTGCTAAAATACAGATAAGATAAACTGTGCTTTTAGTAGTTGAAGTGAATTCTTGTTGATAAAACGAAAGCATAGAACACCTAGCAACAACCATCAGAGATCCATGTAGAACTCATAGCCTGACCACAAAATAGGCACTTAATTTGTACAAGGTAAACCGTTTATAATTGTGTATTTTACACACCGTCAGCATTCAGAATAGTGCAAATTTCTTAAACTATTTAAGTATCAAGGCATGACGTCGACTTCTAGCAAGGAGAGAATAATCCTGCTACAAATGCTCCCTGAAGAGGTAAAAATTGTTTCATTTTCCATCAAAATGTCATTTTCGTATTTATTGGCGGTCCACAAAATCGGAACTAGCACAAACAACTGATATCCCTTTAACGTCACCTTCCATTTATTAACTACCGGAAGCATGAAATGCTTATATAGGTAGTTATTGCGATTGATATGTTTGTCTGTCTGTGTGTCTGTGTGTCTGAGTGTCTGTAAACACTATAACTTTCCTCCATGTTGACCGATTTGGTCCAAACTTGGCATAGAGGTACCTCAGGTCATACGAAAATTCGGTGTTGATTTTGGGTCGCCGGGGCCCAACCCCAGGGGTACGGTGGGGGGTAACGTCCCCCATGCATGCTTATGGGCAAAAATCTTTTATCGGCTTATCTGATTGAGAATTTTATGCTGATCATTTTTTGTCACGGCACCATGGGTCAATTCGACCAACTGTCGGAGTTGTGGCTCCTTGACCCTTACGGGTCACGGGGTCGCGTAAGGGTCAAAATATATTACTTCGGAAATTGATCGAAAAACTCAAGATTAGTGATTGAGAAGGTGATCTGCGTGTCCTATTTCGCATACAGCGTGCTTCCGGTAGTTTTATAATTCGGGTTTACACCCGTCCTAGTTTTGTTTAGATATGGCAACTTATTTTTGATAAAATTGGGGACCAGCGTGACATGAACAATTTCAGGGCAGCGGCTCCAATTTTGGGAAAAATGGTGGAAGCAGAAAGAAGATTTTATCTTTTCCTTCAGGTAACTGAATAATCTATTATGATGTTATCAATAAAATATTGAATGTGACACTCGATGAACATTGCTATGTCAATATGTAGGTGCTCAAAATCCTGGACAAGTTGAAATGTTTCGTTGGTGCTGACGGCGCCAAAGATATTCTGAACTGTCGGCTCGTGTGCTCCAAGTGGAAAATTGCTGTTAACAGTTTCCTTGAAACGCGACCGTACCACTCCTGCCTGAACAGCAACAATGCGTCAAATTTCCTTCCACTTGAAAACCAAGACGATATTGCTTTTCACACATATTTTCGCTTCAATCAGTATACAGTCGACGAACTGGGCACGAAGATTGTCCCAGAATTGCTTGCCCCATGCTATAAAGAATACAGTCCGTTTCCGAGTCGTCATGTTGAAATAGATGAAGGAAGACAACCCAGAAATCAAAGTTCAGCAGGAGGAAACAAACAAGATTACAGGATAGTTACAGCTCAGATATTGGAACGCGTGGGCCGTCACATTTGGCACGCCCTGATATACATTCGTTGTAACCAACAGGAATGGCACACACTTTTGATAAAATATCTGAACTTGATGCCTAATTTGAAGTCACTTTATTTATACCGCCTGGCATGCCCAGGTAGGGATCTTGATGCCGAACATAATTTATGTCCTGAAGAAACGTTCTTCCCACATTTAAGAAATTTGCGGTTTCTCAGCGTCAAGAATATTCCAGGAGCTGCGCTGAATCGGATGTTAGCCGCCAATCCAGAGCTCAACTACCTTAAAATATCCAGAGTATATTCGGACGGATTTCAACTTGCCGAAATTGGGTCTCCAGAAAACCTATCCGTATCCCTGGTAAATGTTGATGAATTAGCTCACCTTCCTGAAGGTCACAAATTCAAGGTCCTTCATATAACTTTTCAGGATGTTCCACTAAAATCACGAATTCTACCAGACATTTTCAATAAGGTTGAGTTATACCGTGATTCTTTGCATGAACTCGTTTTGGAATTTCCACAAACGCTCTCAGTATCAAGCGGCAACCAGAGGCAGTACGACAGGTCATTAGAACCACTCAACTTGCCCAACTTGAAACGACTGGACATAACCATGGACGCTTGCTCTTCGTTGGATTTTCTTCTTGGGCTCACATCGTTGGAGGTTTTGGTCCTTCGGATGAATCATGTAGATCGACAGCCAATCCACAAAGCGCTCGTTGAATTTAAAGCAGAGGTTATCAATTTTTATCAAGGTTATTCTAGTCGAGTCATGGAGTGTAATATTTGGGAGTTGATGCCAAGTTTGAAAGAGTTTACTTGGGTAAAGGGACTACGTTCCACTGTGGGCATTCAAAAATTTAAAAGGGGATATATTTGAGTAACTGAAACTTTCGGTTAACCCATCTAATAACTCCGGTATTCTTAATCAAAATTATAAAGGTGTTACATTTATTTATTACAGTGATAATTCAAAGAAATACATATATTTTTTGCTTAAATAAACAACTAGTCAATTTGAAAGAATATGGCAATTTTGCATGCATTTAGTCATAAGACGAATGTATGACGTATGTATGTTTTCAGCGGATGGATATTAATGTAAAACCAGAAGTCATATTTTTTATGATAGATATCGGACCGGCTTACCGCATGAAAATTTTGGAAATGCGTGCCGAGTTTACGGAAAGTCACCTTGGTCACTGGAATCTACATTGTTAGTCATTTGCGGCACGTTCAATGAGCCGAAATGTCCAATAAATCAGAGATGGCGGCTTAATCAAACGAAAACGTTTTTTATGCGAATTGAATCAAATTTTGATTGCTGGTCGTTTCTCTCAAATAACATTTCGGTCTAAGCAGCCATAGGTGCAAGGTCGGCACATTTGTTTGCGTATAATTTCCGTATATAATAAAGAAAGTGCGACCAGATAAAAATATCATGAGCAATCAATTTTAAAAGTGTTATCTTCTGGCATTCGTGATAACCACAGGTGTGGTAATTACGATGCCTCATGCGTTTCCAATAAAGCCTATATAAGCGCGATGCAACAAACAATAATAAATCAGTGCAATAAATTGTGACGCAGACGCAACATTTCACAATAGGTAATCGGAGTGATGGGCGAACACCACTGTACATAAACGACAATATGTCCAATCAAGTCACGAATGTGTATCGCAAAATACTAGCTAATTGTATTTATATGGTCACAGCGCTTCCTGATGCTCGAAGACAAAGCTAATCTGTCTGAAATAAACATAATGACAACCTTCATACTGGAATAAGATTATCCCATGATACGCCGAAATCACAGAAATGTAAACATAGCATCGCAAAAATAATACTTGGCATTATATAAAATGTGTCGAGGCGTATGGCTTATCTCATGAAAACTTACAATACTGTAATAAATCTTTGCAAAACACGCATTCCTATGTGTCCAGACATAATTATTTGCATGAAATCCTTCATTCTCCAACTGACTGTCAGTCGTTCTCATTTGTGTCCCGGGTTCGAATCATCCGAGTCCAAATTTTAATCATATTCTTAAGTAACTTGAAGCATGTCGAAATACGGGATGAACTTTTACGCCATTTTGGTGTCAGTTTCATTTTTCGTACTAACCGCCAGCACCTGGGCCAACGCAGGAACGGTCCTTATCGGCTGGCCCTGTACCGTTCACACCGACTGCGTTGGTAACGCGGAGTCGTCTATATGTGCCTCAGTCTGCACCTGTCGCGATGGCTATATCGCAAAAACCGCGAGGGATGACTGTCTGGAAATAAGAAACGAGCTTGGCATGACCTGCGCTGAGGACCAGCAGTGTCAGGCAGGGGACCCCGGAGCCCTAAGTATTTGTATTGCGAGACGATGCAGATGTAATGCTGATTCCGCTGGGACACCTCAACACAAATGCGTCCCAAGTGCCAACGCCGTCGGTGACTCATGCGAACACAACGAGCAGTGCATGGCAAATCTCGGTCCTTCGTTTTGCCTAAACGAAAAGTGCGCTTGCACACAGGGCGCC
Organism: Sinella curviseta; assembly: GCA_004115045.4. Taxonomy (NCBI): domain Eukaryota; kingdom Metazoa; phylum Arthropoda; class Collembola; order Entomobryomorpha; family Entomobryidae; genus Sinella; species Sinella curviseta. The sequence continues at coordinate 51,879,335 of CM023202.3, forward strand.
GTACCCGCTCCAGGTGGCGTCAAATGTATCACATTAGACAAATACCTAGACGACCCGTGCGAATTTCATGAAGAATGTAACTCCATAGGAAATGCTGTATGTGATACAAGATGCAAGTGTGGAGCCGGTTATGATCCAAATCCTACCAATCCCAAAAGAGAATGTAGAAAGCTTGCAGAGCTAATTGGGGAAGCCTGTCAGGACAACAATCAGTGTAGCGGCCTACCAAATGCCTACTGCAACCCGATAACGAAAACCTGCCTCTGTCCTGCTCGAACGCATGTAGCAAGTGGGGATAAGAAACGATGCCTTCAGTTGGTATTTAATTTGAACGGGACTTGTGTCGAGAGCAGTCAGTGTAAAAATTTGACCAATGCGGAATGTAGGTTCCCATCAGCGACCGCACCGGATAGGCAATGTCTTTGCGCAAGTAATTTTATACAGAGCGATACAAGGCCCTTTAGATGTCTCCAGGTAAACACATTACAAGAATTCGTAGTTCATATGGCTCTAAATCAAAGTTTTGTTATGTAAATATGACATAGGATGCATATGTTTTTATTTATAGATGGTAGAATTAGGAAAACTTTGCGAGGATCCCGCCCAATGCCGCCACATTGGCTTCAACTCGACCGTAACATGCGTATTCACCGTTTGGAGGAACTGCACTTGCCCGGTCACAAACCCGCCATCGAAATATCACAACGACCACTGCGTCATGACGAGGCGTATTGGGGATTTTTGCGACAATCACGACCAGTGTCAGGCTGGAATCAATGAGAACGCTATCTGCATCTCGGACGCAGGAAAATTGCGGTGCAATTGCTTACCAGGCGTCATATCGCAGGATAGTTCCTGCTGGGCAGTGAAGCGGGTGGGCGACAAATGTACACAAAACAAGGAGTGCACAGCTCCGATACGCGGGAGCGTGGGCTGTGATGCAACGGGAATCTGTACTTGCAACGCAGGAGCACATCCGATTAGGGGTGGGGCAATTTGCGACAATGGTGACGGAAATTATGGTGGGGATGGTGCCAGGGTTCATGCATCTGCATTGATTTCTGTATTCATTGTAACGGTCATGATAATGTTGAAATAAACTTATAGCTTACAATTATAATCTACAACTTGGCATTTGATCATGTACTCCGTAATAATGTTCAGTAAATAAATCATGTGCAACATTTTATAAACTTAGATTTTACGTCTGACAATCAAAATTAGTGTATTTTTCAAAATAAGTAATGCGCATTACAAAATTGCGTCATAAAACTCACGGCACCACATTCTGTTCCAATGACACTGCGGATATGGCTACCTTGCCGCACGGGTGAGTAACCATTGAGATTCCTCACACGAAATAATAATATGATAATACATTTTATTGCCTGCAAGATGAGCAGAAAATGCAAAAAGGGGTTATCTAACTTTCAGAATGAAATTGATAGTGGTTATTGCAGTTATACAATATATTTTGCTCGCGTTTATAAGTTATAAACATTTAGTTTCATTCCATTAAACATGAAATGCATTGTATATGAAAGGGAATTATTGCGCAAATAAGTAATGTACAGTGTTTGTACCACCATTTGAGTCAACGCAAAAATAATGAGGGAGGATATCAATGTGATGATATAAACTGGCATGCACACACATTATCAGTTTCTTGGTCAGTATACGGTAAGCAGTGAAGGTGGCTTTGGCTTGGCTATTTTGCACACGCATGAGTACCAAAGCACCTTTCCTTCAAGCTGATATATGGGATGCTTTACTGGTGCATGTAATAAAACTGAAATAGCCAATTTCATGTCTCGTTTGGATTACTCGGTTCCTTTCATTCATATCATGTTACCCGGTGCAACACTTGTTGATGATTACTTGCCAACTTACTCTCATAGAAACTCAAGATCACGTTATTTGTGATAGTGATGCAACCAATACACAGATATCTGAAAAATATCTGAAATTTCAGATATGATACAGATCTGATATGAATATCATATCATATCTGAAAAAAAAATATCAGATCTGATATCAGAAATATCAAAACATATCATATCTAAAAACAATGCTTATATCTGTAGATATTCAGATATTCTATAAGTAAAGCCATTTACTAAGTTTATCAACTTGCCCCTGTAGAATGCAGGAAATTTGAGAGGTTTAGAGAAACGGATCACACCAAATAAGAAGCAAATGGCTTACTGCTGAAAAGGCAAATTGCCACTGTGTTGCGCATCATCGTCGTCACTTCAAGCTGCTGTGTATTTTTTATCACAATTGAGTCCTACAAAATCAAGCATTCAACATCACTCTTCCATCCATCCAAATATTTTCGTTAAACTTCATTATCCGTACTGCTCAAAATTTTAATTATTGGTTTACTGGTAATTTGAGCGAGATTCTAAGCATAGAATACTCCGGAATCATGTCGCACAACGCTTCGACAGCATTGGAGCCCCTGAGCCCTTTGATCGGCTTTGTGGAAAATGTCGAAAGTAGTTCGCTCACAGAGGACAATGATATCCTGGAATTGACGGTTGAAACCCCCGTTCCGTTTTCTGATCGTGCGGTACCTGACTTCTTTAAGCTACGCGGACCAATTTATAAACTTTATAAATGGTCAGATAAAATTCGGATGTGGAAGTGTACCATGTGCAGGTAAGTTCCTCAAATTTTGTTCATAATTAAATTTGGAGTATCCTGGGGTCTAAAATACGAATTAGCCCACTTATATCCAGACTATGTTGTGTCCACAGTGTATCCTTACAACATCATCCTAAATGTGGATCATCGACTTTGACTCGCCATTTTAAATTGAAGCACCCGAAGGCCTTTGACCAAATCAAGGAAACGAAGAACCTCGATCAGAAGCAAGGGACATTGACATCTCATGTGGTTCCGCTCAAACCGCCACCGGCAGTAGTTACAAAAGACGGTGTTCGAAATCGAATTGCTAGCTTAATTGTTGGTGCCGACCTTCCATTCAATCTTGTCGACAATGATTTCTTCAAGGATCTAATGGCTTATGTATCAAGAGAACACGAAAACGTAGTTCCCCTTCCATCTCGAACAACTGTAAAGTCAGATATCGACAAAATGTATGTTGATGAACTTGCGATCCTTAAATCAGAATTAGCGAGCAACAAGGGGAAGATCAGCTTAATAGTTGACTGTTGGACATCATCCAATCAAAACGCATTTCAAGGTGTTCTGGCAACTTGGATTGACAACAGTTGGAACATGCAAAGCTGCCTCCTCGACTTAACGATACTAGAAGGATCTCATACTGGAACAAACTTGGCAAAGGAATTGGCTAAAGTTATAACGAATTTCAATCTTTGGAACAAGGTAATAAAATTTGCAGTTAAAGGTTATTAACAGATTGTCCCGGAGTCTACAATTCTTTGTAGCTCACTCTTTTACACCAATGGTCCTGGAGTCTACAGTTCTATGTAGCTCACTAACCTCATAACTGCGTTTCATGTTAATTGAAACAATTTGTTAATTTCAATTCACAGGTAATGGCCATAACGACGGACAACGCATCTAATATGGACACTATGTTCGAGTCCCTTGACACCAAAGCAATTGAGATGGAATCAGACTTTTCTTCCGGCACCGGACGTGTTCGTTGCTTAGCTCACATTATTAATTTATCATGCAAGGCACTATTATCCACAGCGGAAGCCGAAATGCAAAATGAAAGTGAAGAGGACTTTGGAGAAGCAGATAAGGAGATTCCTGGAGTTGGGTTACTCAAAAAAATTAGAGCTGCGATTCGAGCGATTAGGGCGTCACCACAGCGCTTACGAAATTATGAAGCGTACTGCAAGCAAGAAAATTTGAAACACCTTGCGTTGTTGCGTGACGTTCAGACTAGATGGAACTCAACTTTTGACATGCTTGTTAGAGCCAAAGAAATGAAGCCTGCTCTAATTCGCACAATTTCAAGCTGCAAGGATCTAACAAAGTACAAAATAAGTGACATTGAATGGGAGCAAATTAACCAGTTAATTGATATTCTGCAGCCATTTAAAGAAACAACAATAGTCATTTCTAAGGATCGACCCACATTATCTGATACTTCTGGTTCCTATGTGTACCTTTTTACCCATTTGGAAAAGTATATCGATTCTACTGACTCGCAACAACAGTTTCCGCCAGCATCTAAGAGGGCAAGACATGACCAACAAGTATCTTTCCCTGAATGGTTAATTAAATCCGCCGAAGCCGCCTGGGAGAAACTGAAAGACTATTATCCATCTTCTGATGGCCTAGTCCACTGGGCTGCTACTGGTAAGAACAAAAGTTGGAAACTCAAGAATGAGTTATCCCAGTTAACTAGTACTGGAGTATAACGTGCTTGTTATCTCACTGACTTTCAGTTATGAATCCCCGATTCAAAATGGAATGGTTTAAGGCATTAGAGTGGACGCAAGACGACCAGAGAAAAGCAAGAAATGCCGTCAAGAACTTTTGGCAACTGCATTACCTGCCAATGGTAAACGATGGTTCGAACGAGACGTCTTCAACCGTCAGCACAGTTACAGAAACTGGAGACGAATTCGAGAAAATGTATTCCCAGAAAATGGAAAAGTTTCAGCGTCCCGACGACGAACTCAAGCAATATCTTTTGGAACCTGTCGTCGGCAAAAAAACTATCTCCATAAACGGGGGAATTCTGGGCTGGTGGCAGGTACTTTCAATAAATCACATATTTACGATTTCTCCGGCGGAACCGGCGCTTACATGTATTTCTTTCTCATTTCTCAGAACAACTCAGCACGATTTCCAAATCTCTCCAGAATGGCAAAGGATGTGCTGGCGGTTCACGGGACGGGGGTGTCAGTGGAAAGGTTTTTTTCTAGCGGATCGGATTTGCTTAATCCAAAGCGGCAGAGACTAACCGCTAAATCGATTCAGGAATGCCTGGCTCTTAAATCTTGGATAAAACGGAAGAATAAAGCTGAAAACAGTCACTTTCTTGAATCGCTACGTAAGATAAAATGCTATGGAAGTGACATTGGTGAAGATGATGATAATGAATGTACTTAATAATCTTTCATTTTCATATACTGCTAGTCTTACAACCGATGTCATATTGCACACGCAAAAGTACAAATTTATTTTATGAGAAAATTACCTCAGTGGAATATTTAGCATGATATATCCCAGTAGGATTTTTAATTAATACTAGACTTAAGATAAAATGTTATGGAGGTGACATCGGTGAAGATGATGATAATGAATGTACTAAATATTACTTCATTTTTGTTTGTATTGAAAATTTCACAACCGGTGTCAGATTGTAAGTCCCAAATTACAAATTTATTTTATGAAAAAATTACCTCAGTGGAATATTTTGTATGATATATCCCAGTGGGACTACTAAATTAATAAAACAAATTTTTAGTATTAATTTAATTTAAATTAAGATCATGTCTTTTAATCATAATCGGATAGATCGGAGTCGTCAAATGAGTAGAGGTACTTCGGCTTTTGTTGTTGAGGAATAATTGATTTCTTCTTCTTTGCTGCATTACTCTTCGTTAAGCCGCAGTTACATTGTTCCCACCTGACAGTTTTTGCTGGACATTTCTTCTGCTCGTCACGAAGGATATCAAATTGGATACATTTAAAAGTTTCAAAACCAGCGGCTTCAAATGCAAGTTTCCGCTTGTAACATATAGCCGTCACTCTTGCATCCCGGAGGGAGGAATGGGTACTCTCTTGGGGGTTGTATCCTAAAAAGTGCATCGCAAGCTGAGAAAGTTTAATTGGCTTTCCATGCTTGTCCTTGAAAAAATGTTGCAGCTCACAGATTCGGGTTCCCGGTAGGCAGGATTTGTTAGGGAAACCAAGGCTGACGAGGTCGTCCTTAATACCGAGACCGACGAGAAGCTTTCCAGTCAGCACCAGTTTGAGGAGGGATTGTAGAATTTCTGGAGGAACTCCAGTTTTCAGTTTTTCTGGGGTTAGTCCGGTTTGAGCGGTATTGTAGCGGCAGACTGTTTCCTTTTCTCTGCTGACGTAGGCCCAGAATACAATCCTTCCTTTTAAGTCCACTACAGCAACGTCTCCTGACACAGGTTTATGAGCTGTGTCGGTGACCTTTTCTGTGTCCAGAGACAAAACGTCCGTAGCAGCCGCAATATCCATTCTAACGATTAACGGAACCTAAAATTAAATTCAGTTAAAATAAAGATATTGTTGCGCAAACGGTTATGCATGCTGGAGATATCATGTAAATAAAATACCTTAGTTACTGGAGCAGGGAGGTCCATTCGAGGGCTCGTTGACGGCCCGGGGTGAGTCATACTTGACTCCCCACTCTCGTTTCCTTGATTGGGCAGTGACGGTTTCTGCTTCTTTAATCGCTTCTCTTCAGAGATGAGGAGATTCTTTATTTTGATTGTTTGCTCCTTTTGTAACTTATTTGTCTTCAGTAATTCCATTATCAGTATTGCGTGGTCCTCCGACGATAAGCTCTCCGCAGTAGTCAATATGTTTGCCTGCAATTTTAAATCAGTGGAATATCAAGCACGATATATCCCGGCATCATGCAATACTGCAGCTGAATAAATTGTTGAATAGTAACAATATTTTTTTTATTTAACTTACGACTTTATCTGGGATTTGGTATGACTTCCTTCCAATAGTTGGAACCTGCTTAAAGCAAATATCTTTTTGTTGTGTAGGTTCCATTGTAGAGCAGAACTTTACTATAACACACTATCAAATTGTTTTTTATTCGTTAAATGTGTATGATTAAATTATAAATTATGTTGTGAGTTGATAAAGTTGTATAACTGAACCTTTTGTAATATTGTGTATTTACACAAGGAAACACAAGTCTTTGTGGACTCATTCGCGGCGTATCTCATTGTGCCCCTTATTTTCAATTTAGTGCATATTTTGTATATCTGAAAATTTCAGATCTGATAAGATATTTTCAGATATGATCAGATATATCATATCTGAATTTATTTAATATCTGTATCTGATATCATATCTGAGCATTCATATCTGGATCTTATTATATCTGAAAAAGTTGTATTATATCAGATCTTTTGCAACACTAATTTGTGATGACATGACCAATTCTCAGTGCGTAATATATACTTGCAAATCACATCTCCAACTCCATTGTTGTTAGCACAGCACCAAGCACACATATCCTTCATTGGGCGATGAAAACATCACGATTCGAAGCAAAACGTTGACAACTAATTGTGTACATTGGTGATACATCGATCAAATGTTGATACTGGATACAAGTGTAATCAGGAAAAAATACGTTTGGGTTCGTATTTTCATGACGACATAAAGGGTATCTACTATTGAAAGACACTTTATTCAAATGAGGATTACTTGAGATAAGGCATGAAATAAGGAAAACCGTTCTCATGCTAAGATTCCCCAACTCCTCAAGGTTCTATTCCCATCTTTCTGGTTTTCTATATTTTTATTTTCACCATGCTACAGCCAGGAGAAGAAGTGTTTGCCAAAGACGTAATTTCCTGTTAGGTAATTAAGGCAAAAAGCTCAAAAGTCAAAACGGTAAACCACTTTTAAATGGAGGGGATGTGTAATAGCTCGATATACAGAATAATCCGTAGGTATAAAGCAACAAATGCAGTAGGTCATCGACCATCCAGCTGACGTAAATGCACGGTGGGAACAACCCAAAACCAAGAAACGATTACAAACCTGTTTCCAAATTGCCGTTCTAGGTATGTCGCTGCTGTCGCCAAGAAGCTCAAAATAAAACCTTCAACTCTGCGCTGTATTAAAGTTTAGAAACTGGGTTTCAAAACCTACACCAAGTCAAACGCTCCAAAATATGTCTAAGACCTACAACGGAGAGCGAAATCTGGATTCCTAATTGTTAGCAAAAAAACACTTTAAATGATTGTCATTTTTTTATGATCAACTTACATACCATTGGATGCCCAAAATGGACCAGGAAGGAAATTTGAGCACGCCGCGGGTCCTAATAAAGTATCGCATAGTGAAAAGGTGCAGGCCTAAGCAAATTTTTAAAATAATCCTAGCTTGGCAATGGATGGTCGAAAATAGTGTTTCCGAGTCATTTGTTTGATAGGGCACAGTTCCAGCAGACGTGTACTTAGAAGTGTGTATCAAATGTCGATCGATTCCCTCCATATATAGACATTATAATCGTAGTGAAACCCTAATATGCACCAACAACCATAAACAATCCGTAGAGCTTGTTAGCCTCATGTACACACCACGAATTCATTTCCGATCGCATCCTTAATGTCAATAAATTAGCAATCAGCAATTGAGCGCGCGTTTATCTCTTCCATGGCTGGCAACTCCAATCCGCGCTCATCCTGTGTCACGGCGCGTCCACACGAACGCCCCTGGCAGGGCCTTTCTAATCCCCCCGTATACAAACGTAACATATTGAACCGCGTTTCATCGAAAACTAAAATAGTACTTGCATAGTGCAATCATTGCTTGCATATCATACTCGTATTTTGAATTTTGAACAAAGGATAGCCACCCGATGTTCCCACATTGACCAGGCTGTTGGTAGCTACAATCTACAGGCTGCGAAATACGCCTTGTTTTTATGCGATGGAAATACTGGATATATTTGTTATATATTAAATTAATCAGTGTAAGTGGCACGTCAGAAGTGGTCGTAGCAATCTGCCGTCCGAAATCTATAAAATATTCACAAACTCTCTCTCCCAACAAAGTAGAGCTAGGAGCGGCGCAATAAAATATCCAGTTTAATATGCAACATCAACTCTCGTAACCCAATCGATTTCAATACCAAGAAGGGTATTGTATGTTCGTTTGAATACATCACTTATTTTTTAGTTCCAGTTGGGTGATAAATCGGTGCTTATACTTTTCTGTACTTCTAGAACACATACTGGCTTCAATAAGTAACGCCAGAAACGTTATAACTTACATCTTAACGCCGCGCAATTCATCCGTTTAAGCCGCTGTGATAAGGGAATTCGTTCCGCTGAAATTCACGTTACGGTAACCACCTGCCAGAACCAAGAACTTAAAAAATAGCACATACTCAAAGAGGAATATGCCGTTTCAGAAAGGTTTCAGAAAGCTCCGTAACTATAAAGTGCTTGTTGATTTCTTTGGATAACCCTATTTGTGCTTGGAATGTGATCCTCCATGTTGAAGCAATTTGAAAGTTTTGTGAAAGTTACGGAACTGATTTTAAATATCCACCGTGACGCGTATTATCAACATATTTTGAGACGAGCTGCAAAATATTGATGATAGAACTGCAAAAGCTGTCATATCATATCAAAATGGTTGCACATCAATGCTTTCAAGTATCTTTGGTTCTCCTTATTTCTTCCACGTACTGCATGGGCTCTAACATGACAATAGACGAGGATGACAATGAGTTGATACAAAATATTTCAGGATGTGAGACGCCAAATTTCAAAACATTTGAAACTCAGTTATTGGGCCCAGTGTCCAAGGATTTTGGTTCCCATAATATTCTTTTGACACATTCGGAAACGACTGCAACCTAAATCTAACTAATGTCATTTACATGACATTTTATGACTTCAAAAGTAACATTGGCATTTGGTTTCCCTCCAGATACAACCAACCATTTCGTCTCGTGATTTCCAAGCTCTATGACACCCCAGAAGATAACAAAGTAGCCTTCGACATGTTCTACCACTATGCCTTTAAAGTTTCCACTGTCTTCATCTTTTTAGATTTCGCGGACGCGGAGGTGGACCCATATAAATTGTTTCGTGAGCATGACATTAGCTACCCATCCACTAAACTAATTGTGAACGTTGGCCGTAAAAGCAGCACGGAAATTCCGTACTTTGTCGTGTGTCACGGATACTGCACGGTGAGTGGTCTACTTGACAGTTTCGTGGCACACGATGTGCTTCAGCCAAATGCTTACCACAAAAAGTTATTTTGGTCGGCAAGCGGTAGAGCAATTGCCGTCAACCTCAATTTCGGGCACACGGATCAAGGAGTATGTAACTACAACGCTATGTTGAGACCAATGGGCTGTGCTCGGAATCCCAGGCTCATGGTTTCTCTTGACCTCAAGCAAGTACACAATTTCTCAATTCCAGCTGAAGGGCAATATAAAGTTAACTTGTGGGCACACAAGGGCGAGTATTTTGAACCATATGCATTCCTCAGTGGTTACGGAAGCGAACTACATCACAGTGCGCACTTAAAAACTGGGATGCATTACGCAGGTTCTGACGAACATGTTGGCTTTTCATGAAATATATTCAGCGAAATGGAAAACCACTTTGACTATTCCGTGTGGTTGTCACCATTTTCGCTAAGGATATGGCTATTTCTGATTGCCTGTCTTATTTTGATATTGGTGGTTGAGGTGAGAACGGGAGCAAATGCTACCAAATCTATTATGGATGTAGCTTTCCGGTTGTTCGGATCGTACATAGGAAACGGCACCGGGGGAACGGATAGCCGTGTGATTTGCTTCCTGATATATTCCGAGATTTTGGGTCTTTGGATGGGCAATTTTTATGGCAATGGAATAACGAGCGTACTTTCGGCGCCGGATACATCTGTCAGATATAAAACGGTATTGGAAGCCCTTGGCGATGGCTACAAGCTGATTACACAGTTGGACGGCAAACGTCTAAAAAGTTTTTATGAGAAGGATCTTTTGTCTAAAGGTATTGGGGACAAAAATATGGAATATTTTGACAAATTTACGCATGACAAATTTAAATTAGGAAAGTATATAAAACCAATACACAAGGGTTATGTCAACGACATGATTGTTAAGATTCAGTCCCATTATAACTCGCAAAATGGCACAAGTTTCAAATGCTTTAAAATAGCAGAGATTTTGTGGGTTAAGCACTTCAATTTTATAGCCTACTCGATAAATAGGGACTGGCTTTTGGTTACATTTGGACGACTGTTGCAGGGTGGACTCTGCAAATATTATCGATGGATACAGTGGACATACAAAAATGAGCAAAAGTGGGTGTTGGATAGCGCGTATACACGACACGTCCATCTCCAATTTGACCAAATACACATTGGAAGGATTTTACCGATCATCACTGTTCTCTCCATACTTGTTGTAGCAAGTCTAATGGTTTTTGTGGCTGAAGTCAATTCCGGCAACACTTTTGTTTTAGATACTTGTGGCTGCCTGCAAAACATCCAGATTAAATTACTTGCTACTTCAACCAAAGATCTCAGATCACCACAATCTTTTTACTGCTGTTTTCAAAATTTAAGAACTTCTTTACAACTAGAAATTGGTAACCTGTTGAGGGCGATTTCGATTTTTGAACGTAGAAGCACGGCACTCTAGCCCAATGGTATCTGGACATTTGTTGCAATGTGGAAAGGGTGGGCAAGGGTCCAGGGAATATATGTGGAACACGCTGATTAATTTCGCCAAACAGTTTTAAAATGAGAGTAGAATAAAATCGTCTCACTACTTTTGGAAATCCCTACGTATTAATCATAAATGAAATTATTTTAAGACATCTGCTCATTTTTGTTGCGTTTTTGTTTTATACATTTTCTTGTAGCACGCACGTCCTAACAACGGCATTCAGGCAAATTTACTTTTTCATTTAATAATCTTGCATTGTAATTTCATATGCATCATCTACGTTATTAAAAGTTTGGAATCAATATTAATACATTACAATATTTGACTGTTTCATAAGTAATAATTATGTATACGTACAACAGGCGTAGTTATGCACACCGATTACAGGTGACTTTAAAATAACACATTGGTTACTTTATGCATTTGTAGTGTTAATTAAATACAATGGATACCCATCGTAATTTTAATTAAAAAATAACAAATTAATTTAATATTTTTCCGTACCAACTCATCGATAACTCGATAGTTAGAGTGTTTCATAGTTTGTGAATACATACTCGCATCTATTCAATCTCATGGCAACACATACTTGGGAAACACGCCTGCATTTTCGGAATTTCTAGGCCACTCTGGAATCACTAACATCTTTCCGAAGCATATATGCTGAGAATGTCTATCTGCAAAAGTTGCGCTCGTGTTGCCGTTCGTGTCGCGACCTGTTCTTGAGCAGGTTGGCTTTTGGCTCAGTACACGGTTTAGCTCACAGTTGCCAGCTGCGGGTTTGTATTGTTTTGGTTGTCGGTAAGGTTTCAGGACAATAAAAATTATTTTTATTTTTCAATATTCAAAGAAAATGGTATCGTATATTACTATTCATTCTACGGTAAATGTCTTAATAATATATGCATTTCAGAAAGTGTCCATGGACCCAGAATATAAATTCAAAATCTCGTCTAGAAATCCAAACTTGTAATTTCCTCAGGATCCGCAGAAAACCGGCCCTGAAGTCTGGCAATAACATTTTCATACTTTGCAACATTTTCTTTTAGCAACCTATTTTCCAAGTTCTTTTGCATTAGTTGTTGCCTCAGTTTTCCGTTCTCTGCAGTATGTGTACTTGCGTGGCCTTGTTCAACACCGGCTGCTGCATGAACTTGGCTATCCAGGTCGTCCACAATTTTTCTCAAATCTGCTACCGTAGCAATTAAGTCTGTTGAAGATCCGTCAAATACTTTACCTGGACGACGGGAAGTACCGGTGCGTGCCGTTACATTTCTCCCATCAAGTTGCTTTTTGGATTCCGTTAGTGAACTTGATTGTGATTGGTCGCCTCGCGTGTATGACTCCGATGGCTTCATAACTCCAGGCGTGACGGCAGAAATTTCGTCGTCCATCTCCGTGTTGGCGTTGCTTTCATCAATCTTTAAAACTGTGAGGCGACGCCGTTTAAAAAACTCTGCCCCGAAGACCAGGACCGCAACCAAGAATGCTGCAGTGGGCACAATACAGAGTACTTTGATATCATTCTGTATTTGATTCATAGCTTCAGCAGTGTTGTTTGGCCAGTTCATTGGCACATTTCTTGTAGAAAGTAATTCGTCAATGTATTTTATCCACCAATGCATGATGCCAGATTCAAACAGATGAGTAGCTTTGTAGATGACGGTTCTTGATGTGGGTCTGTATAGAGAGTAATACCCGCTGTAATATTCGGGCAAAATGTCTTGTACTAGGTACGCTGGAAATTTGAACCGTTGCAGTTGTTTAACAAGAAGAGCGGCTTCAATATTCTTTAGGACAACGGCGGACCGCTGGCAGTTAAGCATGTGTGGAACGACAAGTTCACTGCTCATGTTTTCTTCGGATTTTTTTCCGCTGAAAGAATAACGCCGCCAACCTGGAAATAACTCGGAATTATTGAAGATCTTCTGCGTCTTCGAATCAACGTCAACATCAGCTAGACGTTTCTGCATGTTATTTCCCAACATATAATAATACCAGAGTTCCGAGATAATTGGGAATGCCTCATGACGACTTACTTGTTGATAGAGTCTTTCCACATGATTCATCTTGTTCAAGACAGAGTCCGTAACATGGTATGGAAGTGAGTATACGTTGAAACGCGCATCAATTAGTTTGTCAAATGTATCGAATGGTACAAGAGGAGACGGCACCGTTATCTCCGTTATTGTGTGCCCCTTGTATTCATTTCCAAGGCTCCATATCGCCAGCGCGAAATAGAAGAATTTATTGCGTACCGCCGTCCATCTAAAGTAGTCGGATCCTTGATCCAAGGCAAGAGCAAGCAGGCTAAAGAATACATAGGGAAATGACTTTCGTCGAAATATAACCAGTTGTGACCCAGTTTCAGTAACCAGCATGTACGCTTTTGGTGCGAAGTGAATAACATAGGACATTCCAATGACGCCAATAACAAGTAAAGTTCATATGCCAACGTCGAACGTATTCACTAATTTTGTAAAGCCAGTTGTCCAAAACTCTTGCTCCATGTGACAGCTAACGACACGGAGACGCTCATGATGAAACACAAATCCGGTAACAGGAAACGTGAACAATTCCTTGTTTCGTACCCAGGAAAAATAACCAACCAAGAGCCATTGGTGCTCCTTGTTACCGCAAAATTTTCCTTCAGCAGCCCAGTCATAGTGATCCTCTCGGTTAAGAAAAGCGTGGTCTAATTGCAATGTTGCGTTTTGTGGTAGCATCAATGGCATGAAATATGTATCGAGTAAATAGTACAGCGATGTTGGACTATACCGGCGATGTTGTACCAGCTGCTTCCTTAACGTAGTACTGGATTTCCGATGTCCGTAATCATTACTGTCCACGTCGAACGCAATATTAACATGGAATTTGTCTGCAGTGCCGTATCGATCCGAAGGTGACTGGATAGCTTGACGAAACATTAGCTCGGGATATTCAAAGATTTGAACCAAGATAACTCGGGAACATGGTATACAGTAGAAACAGGCAATGAAACTTGCAGATACAGTCATCATGTGCCCCGTATGCTCGCCATGTACTGCGACTACTACCGATTTCACTTGTAACACAAGATAAAACTGATTCTCGATTGGGTCACTGATGAATCGCCAAAGTGCAGCACTCCATGAAATATAAGTTGGATCTTGGTTTATATCAGATTCGTTCGTGCTCTTCACCAGCACGAAATATGACGGTACGCATCCGACAAGAGATGGTTTCTGCTTGCTGAATTCATAAAAATAATCCATATTGTAGCTGATCGGCTCATCCAACATTATCAAAGAAGATATTTTAGAGTTATACCAATAGTACGAACTTTGTTCATTATACGAAGGCGGCTCGAGATATATCAGCACCTTGTTCCTGATTCGCTTTCCCAATAGCAGCGCAGGGTTGTCAGTGGACGATGCAATATCTTGAAGCGTTGTTTGGCCCGCCGCTTTGTTCATACCATATTTGAGAAGTATCAAGGGGCGTTGAACATCCCGACTTATATCTAATCCCATGTAATTTATCAAGAATATTTGACAATCGGAGAACACGTTAATGTATTTGTGTAAATTATCGATGTGTATGTGGTAAGGCCAGGAAAAACTTGAAGACACAAGTGACGATATAACCATTAGGAATATATTCATATCCATACTGATGTATTCCGTTAGTAACTGGTTAGTGACCAATTGTAATATTTTCATCAATCTAAATCCAGAAATAATATTATGTTCTGCAGAAAGCCTAAGGATAACTGGATGTAAATCTATCCGCCTTAATGAAATCAACAATATTTCTCTGATACCAAATCCATAACAGTCTTTTAGATAGCGTCAACGAAACGAAAGGACGAAAGCTTGAGTAACAGCTCGAGTTTCTGGAGATACCGAACTGGACATGGATATATCCTTTTTTGATTTTGTTGGTTAGCGCTTGGATGATTGTTAATTTCCGAGAATATACTTACAAGCTTCTTAACGTTCTTAACGGGACGCGTTCCGTTGCAAAATCAAAGAATAATCGTATACATAAATTTCTGTTGATTCATGTAAGAATTCGTAATGGTGAGCACGGCGAGATTGTCTGGAGCTATGTATAAGGTGCGATGTGTGCCTTATGATATGGCTACGGTAAAACTGACTATGGAAGCTATCCATTAAATTAATTAGTGGCAGTGGTACGTCCAAAGTTATAGAAGCATTATAGAAGCGTCCAAAAGGCTATAAAATATTCTAACTCCCTCTTCAGAGTCGTGCAAGTGGTAGGCGGGCATTGTGGTATCCTTTATGATATACTACATCTGGTCTCGTATCGATAAAGCTTGAGCAGTTTTTACAATATATTCTGCTATCGATTTTTGCTTACATGACATATGAAAACCAGTTCTTGCCAGTAGTGTTCAAGGAAACATCACCGCACGTGCATGATATATGAATATTTGATTTATTATATAGCAGAGCTCTTAAGTCTTAAGTAATTAATTATTGTTTAGGTTAGGGTACCCTCAATATTAAAATGCTGCAAAAACCCATTTCTGACCAATTTTAGCAATAGTGTGTTCTTCCTACTTGCTTCCTTTACATATGAAATATAGAATTATCTAGCATAGTTTTTGCTCTTTTGTAATTTAATTTCGTCGCATTTATCACATCCTTAACTCATCACCGTTGCAAGCGAATTTAATCAACGTTAATCCAGAGTCAATTGTATATTGCATAAGACCTCGATTAGTCATGGATCAGATTTCGGTAATGCTATGTTACACTTTGTTTGTTGTCGATTCTGCTGCTGTGGGACCGAAGTATGTCGAACGGCGATGAAATATTTTAGCATTCGTCGTCGGACAAGCGGCTTCATCTGATTGAGACGTTCTGATTCCCGCCTCGAGTTGTTCTCTACAACTGGCTGATGAACATGATGGCGATTGTTCATCATTTAACTGATTTCGTGTCGAGCATTTATTGACTCTTGGAGTGATGGTAAACGTTTTGTCATTGATTTCCAAGTTGCTGCTGTCACCATCATCAGTGTTTGTTGTGGAATTCATATGCTGTCCAAATTCTTGTGTCTTTCCATGCGACGGCATAACCTAAATATTATGTCAAACAAAGCAAATTTTAAATTTGCCAAAAAATGCTGCCACTTTTGTGTGTAGATAAAATACGGTCGTCTTACGTTTACCTGTCGACCAAAATCATCTGCTTTTACCAGTGGTAACCGATTACTTCTGAAAACCTCAACCACGAAAACGAGTAACGCCAACACAATTCCAACAGCGGGTGTTATGCAGAGAACTTTGATATCATTTGGGTTCCTGTCCGTGACAGCGGAAGTGTCATTGGGCCAGTTCGCCGGCAGAGGCATTTTCGGAATTAACGTGTCAATGTACCTTCTCCACCAAATAATTATGCCGGATTCAAACAGACGAGTCGCTTTGGAGAAGTCGTTTATTGACGCTGAGCCGAGAAACTCATACCCGCTGTAGTATTTGTGCAAAATATTTTTTACTAGGTACGCTGGAAATTTGAACCGTTGCAGCTGCTCAACAAGAACGATGGCTTCCTGATGGTTTAGTATAACTGCGGACCGCTGACATTTAAGCATATGTGGAAGAACAAGCTCATTGTTCCTGTCGGTCTCTGATTCAATGGGATTGTAGGTATATGTTTGCCAACGTGGGAATAACTCGGAATTGTTGAAATATGTTTGTGTTTTCAAGTCAATGTCAGAGAGCCGTTTCAGGATGTTATCTCCCAACATGTAATGCATCCAGAGTGAAGACACAACCGGTAATGCCTCATGTTTGCTTGTTTGTTCGTACGCCTTTTTCACATCGAGCGTATTCTCCATAACTTTTGTTGACATTTTATATGGGATAGCGTAAATATGGAATTCAGTAGCAATCAGTTTGTCAAATGTATCAAAGCGAACCAGAGGTGATGGGACGGTAAGCTCAGTTATAGTATGGCCTTTATATTCGTTTCCAATGTTCCATATCGCCAAAAGGAAGTAGAAGAATTGATTTCGTACCGACGACCAACTAAAGTAGTCCGATCCTTGATCCAAGGCAAGTGCCAGCAAGCTAAAGAAAACGTGGCGAAATAACTTTCGACGAAATTGTACCAGAGGCGGACCGGTCTCATTAACCAAAATGTACACTTTTGGTGCAAAGTGCATAACATAAGACATTCCCAAAACACTCATTATAAGGAGAACCCATGTCTCAGTGTCGAACGTGTTCACTAATTTTGCAAAGCCAGATATCCACAACTCTTGCGCCAGGTGGCAGCTAACGACACGAATACGTTCATGATGAAGTATTAATCCGGTAGCCCGAAAGACGAACGAGTTTTTACTATGTCTCCAGGAAACTCGACCAACCAAGAGCCACTGATGTTCCTTATTGCCGCAAACTTTTCCTTCAAGAGCCCAATTATAATGATTGGCCCCGTGGAATATAGCGTGGGCTACCTTTAATGTTGCGTTTCGTGGTAAAATGGTTGAGATGAAGTAGGTGTCCAGAAAATAATGTAAAAATTTTGGACGATGCTTGCGATATTGTGCCAACTGCCTCCTCAACGTAGTACTCGATTTCCTATGCCCGTAATCTTCTAATGGAACATCATACGCTACGTGAACAAATAGTTTATCCGCAGGACCGTATCGACTCGAAAATGTCTGGATGACGTCAAGAAGTATTACATCGTGGTATTCAAAAATTTTAACTAAGATAACCCTTGAACAGGGTATGCAGTAGAAGCAGGCAACAAAGCTGGCAGATATAGTCATCAAATTCCCAGTGATCACACGTTGTATCGCAGGGATAATTTGGGGGACGGATTTCACTTGCAGCACAATATAGAACTGATTCTCGATTGGGGAGTGGATGAACCGCCAAAGTGCAGAACTCCATGAAATATAAGTAGGATCTTTGTTTATGTCAGGTTCATTGGTAGTCTTCACCATCACGAAATAAGATGGTGTACAGCCAAGGATGTGGTGCTTCTGGTTGCTGAATTCATAGTCAAAATCCATGTTGTAACCAAGCGGTTCGTCGAAGACTGGCATAGAATTCAGTTGCGAACAATTCCAATAGAATGAACTTTTTCTTTGTACGATGGAGGTTCAAGATATATTAGCACATTGTTCCTGATTTGTTTTCCCAAAAGGAATACATGGTTGTCAATATACGATGCAATTTCTCGTAACGTTATTTGGCCCTCCATGTAATTCATTGCGTATTTCAGAAGTATCAAGGGTCTTTCAATATCTTTGACTACATCCAATCCCATGTAATTTATCAGGAATATTTGGCTGTTGGCGAACAAGTTGATGTGGTTATGTTGATACGGAGAACATATGCATCAAAATTGATAATCACCCTATTGAACGGGTGAAATGTCTACGTATACTTGGAATACTCTTCGACGAATCAATGTCATGGAAAGAACATCTTTCCCATGTAAAGAGGAAATGTTATGCTAATCTATCGAAGCTGTATCGTATAAAACATGTACTGAATAGGGAAAAGAGAAAAACTTTAGCTGAAGCGTTAATTATGTCTAATATCAGTTATGGTTCTATTATATGGCTAAGCAACAAATCAAAAGCCATTTTTGACGAAACCAATAAAATTATACGAAGCGTGGTACGTTTCATTGAAAGTAAAAAGAAGTATGACTCAGTTACTGAAGTAATTTGTAACCAAGTAGAGTACCTTTTTGCAGAATATATCCATACATACGAAACGTTAATGTTTGCCTACAAATGTACCTTTTTAACAAAGCAAGGCTTCTTTAATAACTATCTTGACTTTAGCCATAGTGATGTCGTAAATACTTGAAAGGCGAAATTGTTCAACTGATTGAACGCCGCAATATTCACTCACCAATTGTGCCGTTATGCAAATATGCGCGGACGGTTACTGGAACATATATCGTAAGCTATTTGTAATGCAGACTGTTTTAAAGGAAATATGGTTAGAATCTACGACGAGTATGATTGAACGTTGGAGTTGAAGCCATGAATATTTAACATTGTCATCCCCAGCATAGACATAACCCGATGCTATGTTCGTTGTTGAGCAAATACATAGACCGCATACACATGATCAAAGTGGTGAGCATCTAACGTTCATCCAACATAAATGACATCCTGCCATCCAGTCTTCGCAATTATGAAAAGTAATCACCGAGTTGGGCTGAGAATACTATTAAAAATTTATTGATTTTTAAGTTTTTCTTTATAGTAAAGTAATATATATGATAGCACATTGCTCGCACTGAGCAAACCAACTACATTGTAATGGTAGTCATATCTTACGATGATCACGTTGCCTGAATTCAGATTGTGACATTGATGTAAAAATTTGTTCAAAATTATGTTGTTTCCACTCACAATATAACAGTGGTTATTGGCATATAACCAGCGACAATATTATAATTTCACTGTAATAAACTATGTGGGAATCCTTTAAATTTTTACGCGAACGTACTTTGTCAAAATTCCAAAATATTTCCAATTCTTTTGGAAAAAATCAGATTGTCGAACGTTATGATGCATCAGGATATGATATGTATTGAAATGAAACTATGGGCAAACTATTTTCATTGGTTCAATGATTGATTGGCTGATATACTTTGCTATCTTGAACAAGCCAGAAACGTGTTCATGGGATTGTTATGCGATGAGAAACGATACAGTATGTCTTGCTGCAGCAAGTCTCAGAGGAACTGAAAGTGTCTTGATATATAGCTTTGGCTTAAGCAAGTGAAACACGGAGGTTATGGTGTATATATACAAAATCAATTAATGGGAGTGGATGATCGGAAATTGCGAAACATCATTCCGTCTGCAGGCTATAAAATATGCACAATGGTCTTATGGGGATCATGTAATGAGTAAACGGCGCATTATGTCGGTTACTATATCCCAGTTACTATCGTACACTCATACATTACTTAACCGCGAAAGGCATTGCATGTTTGTTATGGCATTTCATTTGCTTTGGCAAGTGGCTAAAACTTGATGATTATACCGTTCCGCGGTTGGTAAGCTCATCGTCGATCCTATTACATCTTGCAATCGCACCTATGTATTAATGCAAAATACCTGCATTTGTCACAGCATCACCTCGATCACGCTGGGGTGCCTAATGTATTTCCGTATCACCTAATATTAAGTCGACAACTTGCTGTGTCCGCGCAAAGGTTTACTTATCCATGTTGTAATTTGAAAAAGTAATGGCAATGTGTAATTAACTACTGAATTATATCGGAAGAAATGATTTCTTGGTGGAGGTGGCGTGCATAAAGGAAGTCCGAATGTTACGGCTGAGGGGGGCAGGTCTGGCCTTGATCTTGCCAAGGTCACCACCACCATACGTGTCACTGAATGTGGCCTGTCAACTGAAAGCAAATTACATAATTGTAAGATGCGGTAGATTATTGCCGTCATCTCAGCAATAAATGTAGTGTTGTAATATGTTACATAAGAAAGAGCTAATTCATGGCTCATGAAGTGAAAGGACTCACACTTTATTCAGTTACACAATTTTGCTAAATTCGTATGCTAAAATTATAATGAAGCATTTGTCAAATAAGTTGCATCGTCTTATGATATGCCTTCATCTTATTAACCACAACGTGTTGTCTTTCTATCAATCGCAATCATTCTTAAGTTTGGATTTTGTTTCTTTGCGAATATCTGCGCTCTTTGTACATGTGTCAATCACCCATGCATATACACAAGGTGCTTAAATAATTATATAGAAACAAGATTGCCATATGAGTCATGGTTTTTTTATCACATTAGTGATTGTATTTACAGTTACCGGAATATTTGTTGGTGAATTAAGTCATTACATCAGTCGTAAATTGGCTTCATGAACTAACAGAACTATTACGACTCGACCGTCCTTCAATTTGTTCCAACTTGTTTTCTAAATATTTAAACGTTTTCTGCGTGTCAAAGCAAGAACACAAACCGAGCCCTATATAGATGAAATGACACGGTAATGCTATGAATGTAAGCACAACAAGAATTCGGGTCGCCGATCCTCCAAAAAAGCACAGTGACAACATCACGGCGGCAGCCTGAATAGAGTGTGCAATAATTGCGGCAGTTGCTGAAACGAAATGACTCCATAACGACTGAATCCTCATGAATGTTAGCATCTTCAGATTATCTAGGACACAGAAAGGGCACAAAAATTAGTTTGAACGACAAAACGACCTGTTATATCGTATTTTAAATCGATATCGAGCGTGTTACATAATTTGTATCGTTTACCTTTCCACATTGCGTAATATGTTACAGTTGAAGTAGTCATTGTGATAAGCGAAAGTCCTAACACTACACCGAGGGCAATGTTGTCAACCTTTTTGATGCACAAACGCAGTAGAATTTTCAATGTGTCGCTGGCCATTTCGGGAGAGGTCATGGCTGCCAGCAATTCCGATCTACTCCAATTAATTTCTGATACAAATCGACCTGCTTCATCAAGATATTTCTCCGCCATCTCAAATGTGATTGTATTATTCGATGCAACAAATTCCTCGGCAGTCCTTAACGGGGAATCAATGTAATAGTACGTTGCAGTCGGTACTAGCGGTGCCAATAGTCCTAGTAGTGAACCCAAAATGCCAGTTACAATGGTGCACTGAAAAACATCACCATATTCTTATAATTTATGAGCCGCTAATATCACTCGCACTACACTCATCCTCTTTTCAATTGATTACTGACAATATACCTGGAGAGGTGTGTATTGGTTAGGATTCCTTTTTGTGACCTCCTGATTATTTCCGTAATCGTTCTGGTGGGATTGCGATTCTATTGTTCCTGCATGCGTAGAGCATTCGTTTGTGTAATTTGGTGCAATCGAATGATTGAATTGTGACTCCGTCAGCAATGGCTCGGTCTCTTGAATAGGTTTGGCCATCGCACCAGCTGTATGAAAAATCTAAACTCGACGTCTCGCTGTGGACTTACAAGAATAGTGGCATAAATGCCCATGTTAATCATTTACTAAGGATTTTTTTATTATTATACGCAATTTATATAATTTTATTTTGTTGTTACGCACATATTACCTTACGTGGAAGGGTCCAAGGGCTGCAAGTCAAGACTCTGCACATTCAAATGCTGTTTCGGCTTTTTGTAAAATGATGAAAGAATGAAGGATGGGAGCTGAAAATACACATATGCTCAAGAGAAATAATATAATAATAATACGTTTTTTTCTATATTAACCTTTCCAAGCGGCTACAGGAAGAGAACTACTGCGTTGTGCTAACTCATAATTCTATTATATTACGGATGTCATTACTGTTTGTGTACTAAGGAAGCGAAATTCATGCTTAGGACTGTACAATGATGTGATTAACTCGCTGTATAAGAGCGTATTTTTGTACTTAAGTTGAATACCCTGTCGAGTAGAGGGCAACAACAAAGGCGTAGTACATTGCCAACTGTATATCACTTCTGCATCAACCTCAAGATAAACGATTCTGAATGACAGCACTAAATCATCACGACGCTGAAAACTTAATGTAAATAATCACAATGTGGATTAATTTGTGGAAGCACATCAACTGTATCAAACGAAGGTGAAAGGATAACCGATACGAATATGTAGGAAGCGTATAGATAAATCTAATCATATCTTAATCGCAAATGAGACCATCAATTCGTTTACATAAGTATTTGCGATTGTATTGTGCTTATTACGTGATGCAGTACGTAATAAGTACATTGGCAATTCCTTTCCATCTGATGTTGTGGGGTTTTTACAATATCATAATCAATGAAGAAACCGTATGCGTAGAACGAATTTTTGGGAGATCAACATATTTTATTTTTGGAATCAGACGACAAAATACATTGATACCAGTCTTCAAGAATAATTTTGAGTGGAATCAAATTTGCCATGTCTTTATCATACACTGTTCAATCGAAACCTAATGTTTGAAGTCTAATTATCATCTTCATATTATGCAACACATGTTGAAGCCTTGTATCCCAGTTTAGGTATTTCCGATTGTAACGACAATGGTTCGGAATCATATTTACGAGACAAACATACAAACACAGTTCAGTTCACACTGAACAATTCCACTGGGTACACGTTACGCAACTTAAGCATTTGTACGGCTAGAACAATGTGGTTTATATAAACAACGCAACTTGGCACATGCTTAAGTAATTCAATTCATTCTCTAGCTTTCCTTAAATTAGATAGAAACGTTTAACACATTATACAGGAATCCTAATTATCCACATAAAGCGCAAAGCAAACTAATTACTATTGTCATTTATCAGGAGTAGCCAGTATTTTTGTAAAAGCTAAACAGTTTTAATTAAATCCGCGTGATGTATGCTATCACGAAGGGATTTAGATAATATGTTCACTGAATCAGTGTACTTGGCAAGTATCCTCCGGAAATATGTTATCTGTTTTTGCATTTTGAACAACTCTAGTTTGAATTGTCGAAGCCGGAAAATCCTCCAAATCGTGCAAGATTTTAAGAAATGTATCGAAACATCATCATTTAAATGTTCTAGAAAAAGTGGTGGATATAGTTAGTAGGTATACATATATTTGACCAGACGAATAAATATTAAATCTTGACGGTTAGATATATCGTACCAATGGTGGCGCTGACGACCTTGATGTATTTCCGTATAGCATTTATTCGCCCTGTAATTTCAAAATATTCCCGTCCTGAGAGTGTTCTTATCTGGCACCAATCAATCCCGCCCACCAATACATCGAAATCCCGGACAAGTCCATCGAGTTTATCTTCCACTTGCTTTCTCTTTTCATGATACGACGGGAAACATGCGTACACGCAGTTTTTGGTTTGCCCTTCGATATCGTCAAAACATGTTTCTGCATGTACTCTTGTTTAGAATTTTACGAATATCAACTTACCTGCATCCAACTTCGCTTTGTAGTTGATGGTCTCATTGATGAGATATTCTATAAATTGGCGATGAACAACAGTACAGTACATGTGGTACATTTATGGAAGTATTATGTCAGTAAAATAGTTTTGACTTGGCTGACGGTCTTACTACGGAAGAAACTTTGCATAATAAATTGCAGCCGTTGGTCGGAAACACCATTATGAAGATAGCTTTCGGCATTCGGCTCCATTTTGAAACGTTGAGATGGGACTGCAATTTTTTGCTGACGATAGCCCTCTGAAAGTATTTCCTCTGCCCCGCTTTGTTGGGTCTCCTGAAGGGCAAATACAATCGCATCGTATCCCTCAACTCTCGTGACTAATATGTTGTAAAGACGTACGGATCTTTCGCTGTCGCCTGAAGGTGCTTTCTAAATTCATGACAGAAATATATACAAATAACATATGCATTATTGTTCAAAGTTGTTACTACTCGTAAGTAAATTTTATTTTAATCAACAGCATACCACAAATTCGATGTCTTCCTTTCCAAATACACCTTTGGACTCCAGATGTGCAAGCAGCATCTCAGTACATCTGGTATCAGTTACTAACCTTGGCTTGTGTCTTTCTATATATTTTCGCTGCCAGCCTTCCATCTTGAAATTTCAAACTCTAGAAACTTTCAAATGATATAATGTAATGAAAAATGTTGCATGATATTTTCCCGCTTGACATATCTGCCAAAGCTTTTCACATTATTCATATGAACGCTCAGTTACCTTGAAATCCTTTTGTATCTACTTTCCAGTTGAAGAAAGTACATCTTCCAGTTGTATGGAGCTTTCAAAGGAGAAGGTATAATACGTGGGTGATATTAAAATGGATACAATATTCAACGATGGATATCGACTAAGTGGGAACTACACTGGACTATAGTTTCATTTGGTTAGAATCCATTCCCGTAATTCACATGCTAATATATATCCGATTCCCACCACAAAACAATTAATTACTTTACACACCTCAGACTCAGCACACCTTAAAATACATATAAATGCTTTTTGAAACAGCAACCAGGTTTCCGTTTAAACTGCCAATACGTGACGTGGTGCAACATTTAGTTTCCGAAACTTATGTTGTAAACTCGAAGACGCTTTTAAACAGAGGCATTTTCTTTTATCTACCTCTCTCACTTTATGTACAAACGCAGATAACAAGTAATAACTTGAGTATGCTAACAAAATATGGGTCAGTGGTTATCATATATTAATACATTCACAGCAACTGAATCAAAATGGATTTATATTGTTTACACTACTTTATGTATGAAATGTGACGAATATCCTAATGTAGTGATGTGCATAGATCGCATTATCTTCGCTTTTGATAATACTACTGGATTATGTTTTGACGGTGAAAATATAACGCACACATTTTATGTTGTATCAATGTATCAATTTTATGGTGCCATGAAAACTCATAATTCGTGACTTCTCATATAATATTTTTTGACAAGTTTGTTTTATTCAGGTCAAAGCACGTGGACATCATTGGAACAGAACATAAGGATTATGGTGGGATTACCTTCACATAATTGACTGAATCTTTTTAGACTCAGAAAACATATAGTTTTCAAGATGGGGTACCAATGGTGACGGGTCATTGTCCTCAAACTCTCCATGGAAAATTGTTGGCTTACTTTCAGAATACGAAATCCATCTGTCCAGTTATATTAATCCGGCGCTAGAAGGAAGACATGATGCTTAGTCAATAATATGATGTAGATAGTATTGACTCATTGAATACATTGCTTGCCGCTCAAGGAAAGTCTTATCGTGTTAGTTAAACGAAAATAATAATTGCAATGGTGAGATAATTTCTATCAGATTTGTTTTGTTGTTAGGTAGACACGAAGAGTTTTTAACTTTTCGGCAAGACTGAAATAATCCTCATTTCAGTTTAGCATGTAAAATGCGACTGAAATGATGTATAGTGTTGCAGGTTGTAATTGCCCAGGAAGCCGTCAAAATCATTGTATATATTTAATATCACAACTTAACAAGAAAAGTGAAAAGTCTTACATTGATTGATAGTTTTACAATTTTCGCCTCCTTAAACTCATCATCATATATTGCGGTTACATTTTACCAATTAGACATATTGGATCAACGTCGAGTCAACATTACGACATGAATGACACTAACTAAATTTATAGGAAATTCTAACAGAACCAGTGAGTTATCACATTTTATATTATACCAGGATTATATCGTATCCACCGGTGAAAAGAACAATGGAACGCTTGAACTCCACAACAACTCAACACATGGTACGATTTGTGCTAATCGGTTAATAAAACCATGCATGTCGGCTACCTATTGAACTGTGAATTTGTGCTTTTATACTTATCACATTGGTGTACGGACGCTACCTGAAAAACATTTACCTAACCCGGATCCTACTTCAACTTCTCTACCTCAAAAAGACTCTACTTCATAATTATATTTGGGAAACTGCAGTATAACAAAACTAGTTTTGAACAAAAAAAATGGAGCAAAAATATGGTTGTACAAAAGTCCAGGTTGAACTAAAATCGATTTGAGGTAAAATCTTTTTGAAAATTTTGAATTGTAGTAAAATGTCATTGGAAGTAAAGAATTGGAAGTAGCATCCTAGGGTCATCACATTCATGTTGTCACTACCCTATACCCATTAAAACATTTTGGTTTTCATGTGACCATAGTCAGATCATCACGTGAAGATACATGCTTGGTTTTATGTGTTACACATTAAGCAAAACGGCTAGTATACATTCGTTGGCAAGGTTGATAATTACCAAAGTATCGTGATAACTCAGCAGCATGCTTCCAAAATCTGTATGAATGGGCATGGAAGTACTAGCTTCCCGTAGGAATACAATTTTCTCACTTATCACGTAACAGTAAATAATAGTGAACATTTGACATTATTTTAATACATTATATTCTGCTGAACACTACCTTATCCACCACATGATGGAAATGCATGCGAACGTGTGCTCGAACAACCAGTATTAATGGAAATAGTATTTACTCCGTCATTCGAACACGGCCTCATATACAAATGTTTTTTGTGTGCATACATTCAGGCTAGAGTATGTCCCCTTCCTCATGGAACGATACATATTATTACAATAATGGTAAAAACATTGCATGCACCAATATATGCAGTTGGATCATTTTTGGTGATGAGATTGCTTGTGGGATTGGTATTGAAAGTAAGAGGACAAATCAAATATGATGAGATGATATTGCTGTGAGATTACCGTGTGTACCACATTCCCTTAACACATCATCGGATCTATTTGTTAGTAGTACATACACCTACGTTTCAAAAGCAAAAAATTAGGAACATACACCTACCTTATCTGAGTTCTTTATCTACCAGGTAATTTTGCGCGAAGTGGTGATGGTGTGTTCCCGATATCTGTTTGTGGTGGCATGTTGCACCTATTTGGAATGAGGTGCTTACTACAGAGTTGGTTGGTTCAGTGAACTATTGGATGTGCATATGATAATATCAGTCAGCGGCTACCTGTACGGGAATGGAATGGTTAACGAATATTGGTGAAGCGAATGTACAATGAAAAACTAAATCAATACCGAATTAAATCAATTGTTGCGACACTGCTTGAATAGGAGCTCAGGTAATTCAGTTGACACTTTCCCGTGTTTTAAATTTTGGGCACGTAAAAGTGAATTATTTTATTCATTTGCAGACATTAAATTTGTGAATACATGAGTTATCGGATCACAAAGAAAAACTGAAAGCTGTTCAAGCGTTAGATATTGTTTTTGAATAAACTATTATAAACACTCATTTCGTGTGAAAGACATTAGTATCAAAAAAAGTATTAAAATCAGTATAGCGTATCATTCGATTCGTACTCACGATACTAAAATATTTGATATTCCGTTCTGTTTCAGCGGGGAAGACTGCAATTAACAATGGAGTACAAGGAATAGCTCCTTGCTGGTAAGCACACACTGCTGGAAATCTCTGACTGCAATGAGTCTATTGTAGCACAATGCCTGGCAAAGCGTATCAATTAATATAAGCGGATTCTCCAAACTGGTTAGTTCAGACAAACGTTTAAAGAACACATATATATTTCGCCTTGCAAGGAATCACTTCAACTTCTAAATTTCCACAGAAAGTGGAAACGGATAGAGTAAAAATAAATAGTTTGTTTTGGGACATGGTGGAAAGAAGGAGCAAATGCTGGGACACGCTTATAGCCATCTTTAGAGATGATCAACGAGACTCTGTGGTGGAGTTACTTGAAGAAATGAGATCAGAGTGTGAAGAAGAAGAAAAGTCATCAGAATTTTTTGAAGTTGTTGCATCCACATGTAAGTTTCATGCACATGAAATGTCTCTTAAAAATGCAATTTAATTTCGTTTTACTTATTTAATAATAGCAAATGGATCTGAAAAGAAAACAGCTGGACGCGATAAGCCCATTCCGTCAAAAATCAAACTGGACAAGGACAGTCATGTTAAAGTCAGTGATTTGCTCTCTGAGGACTTCCAGCTTTCAGACCAGTAAACTCTAGTATTTATTGAATTAAACCCGTGTTCGGATTGTTGCAATATGCATACATAACGTTTATAATGTTATTCCAGATACTACATTGTCGCAAGGTGTTCCAAACTCAAAGCGAAGAAGGGACTAGGGTTAAAGGACACAAAACGAAGGAGGTTCATTTTGTCAGATGACACCGGACATATGGCGGCGGTTTTGGGAATGGGGAATAAGCCAACTGTCAACCTGAATAACATATGCACTATTATGAAAGTAAGTAGTAGTTAATTTAGAGGACACAAAAAGGAAATGCAGCTTTCGTATTCTTCCAAACATGTGAAGGACTTTAAGGGGGTCACTGAAAACCTGAGAATATATCTACCGTTTGATTTCAAGGAACTAGGCTCGTTGGATGACTGTGATGATGAAGCTTCCGGTATGTACTGAGTAAATGCAAGTAAAATGTCGGGCATGGAAAAAATGTTAATTGAACTGTTATTCTCTTTAAAGATATTATCTGATACGTGGTAAATGTTGATAAGGATTCGGTATCAAGGAACGACATTCAATACGAAATGGTCAGACTGTGTGTCTCATGCACAAGGAATGACGGCGAGGTAATTAAAGACAACCCACATTTTAGGATACACTTGTACACACAATTTAAAATTGTAATTGGTTAATTTAAAATCCTGAGGCCATCATGAGAGACCTTGCCGTGTTTGGAGACCATAGAGTATGGTTTTCTAAATATCAGGCTTATGCTGTGCAAAACATTTCATTGGGTGACTACGTAGATGACAACAAGTGCTTGCAGACAAACATTTACATTGCCGTATATGTATGCCGTGTAAAAAGACATTTTATATTCTTAACATGTACATTTACGTTGATATCCTGTTTTCATTGACATTTTTAAAGAAATGTTTCTTTATTTTACTGTCACAGATTATTCACGGATATTTTTTATGTGTCTGTGGTACATGAAATATGAAGTAAACAAATGTAAATAATAATTTTCTCTTTTACATTACAAGCAAAAACCACCATTTAATTCCGCCCGACATGATAATCAAGGGATTTGTACAACAGCTTATTGCAATTCAAACAAAGACGGAGTCGACTTCCCGACCTAAATCCGGTGTGAAGAGTAAGTTTGCAGAAAAAAGCCTATGTTATACATATCGCACATATAATCATGATATCCACATTACTAATGCCTGACTAGGTACAATTTGGTTTCATGATGAACTTGTGTGCCATGATTTCAAATACTATTCACATTTTGAGAATATGCAAAATTGGAGCATATCATTCCGAATTTTGTGGATTAGTTACTAGGTTATGGAATTTACCCATGTATTAGTTTTGGATTAATTATTTGAAGCCATTGGCAACAGTAACTGGAAGAGGCCACTTGTTCTAATAACTAAAATGGAAACGTTTTCTGAAATAATCCAACCAAAGCACAGTACACCAGGAGGTACAACAAGATGGACAATTTGTCATCATGCTTGCGACTTGGGTACGCAACATATATATTTTAATATTAGTGCACCCTTTGACTTGAGACGAGTAAACTAACGATACTTTCAACTTCCACATGATGTTTACTTATTTTAGAATGTGAGCAGGAGGCCGAGAAAAATGTGAAAAGAATATTTGAAATCTTGAAGTCGTTCGACTTTGAGCCAGATGAAATGGACGAGTTTGTAAATTATCCGAATATCAACGGTGATACGGCTCTAACCGAGTACTACAGCCAATTGCTGATGTGGCTAAGATTTTGTTTATATCATTTCCCAATAGAAAAACATATTCTGCTAATTATCTATATATTAAAAACACGTCTCATTGTTTAAAGTTTCAAAAGGTTTCTCAAATTTTGTGCCACAATTTCTCTGACATTAGTGGCTTTCATTTACATATTATCTAGGATATTGGCATTGGTACGTACATCAAGAAATGAAATACTTTAATATCTTGCAATGCAAATACTTGTGAAGTATGTAATGCAGCTTGAACGTTGTTGTTTCGACCAGAAACCACAATTCCAAGTGACTGGCGATGGGGCACTTGGAAAAATTATGTCCATGATGGTAGGAGAGCTAAACTACGACATCATATTTAGTCCTGACAAAAAGGATTGTCTCCCTCATCCAATCACAACCAGAGTTGTGTGTTTGTTCTTTGTAATTTCTGTAGTAATTATGCTTCAGAATTTAATGATTGGCCTAATCGTTACATACGTTGAGGTATGAAAACTATCATAATGTATGAACGTTGATACATATATATCACTGGTCTCTTCCGTCGCTCAAATATATATCTTGTTTTACAGAAGTTGAAAAGGAAGTACAAGGCAAGCCATTTGGCAGCTAGGCTGGAGGTGATTTATCTTATGGAGTTGTTTCTTACCGAAACAATGCTGCGATGGTTGGTATTCAAAAAGCGGAACAAGCGGAATTACAATTTTTCTGATGTTCGGGCTTGGCTTGGTTCCTTGTTTTTAGATACCGATGTAAGTAATACGGAAGATTTCATCCAGATGTCGAAGGAGCTGAGAAAATCAATTATTATGGAGCATAAGCAT
Organism: Sinella curviseta; assembly: GCA_004115045.4. Taxonomy (NCBI): domain Eukaryota; kingdom Metazoa; phylum Arthropoda; class Collembola; order Entomobryomorpha; family Entomobryidae; genus Sinella; species Sinella curviseta. The sequence continues at coordinate 51,910,774 of CM023202.3, forward strand.
TATGAATACTAGTTAATGCGTATATCTACATCCCTGCGCCCATTAAATGTAGTGTATCAAATTAATTTTATCAATATCCGAAAAAAGCTGCTACACGAATGCTTTCATATCAATTGGATAATACGCCGGCGTACGCATTTGTGGTCATGCTCATACCATTACATCACATACGACTGATTCCATCAAGCAAAAACACCAATAAATACAAATACAAAGTGAGGTACATCTCATATTTTTTTGTCCGTTGGCATCTATCCAAGTTGTTGTTTTCGGCAAAACTATGTATCCAATATCAGTTATTACATGGACAATGAAAACGTACGTACTTATAATATGAGGTATCACAGTTCATTCACATTTGCTCAAAATTCATTGAAGTATTCCACAAATATGTGCGTTGAAGCCCGCTCTTAATACCGCAAATATCCTCACGTATGCACTACATGCATTTATAAGGAATATGTTTTGGTCTGGTAGATTAATCACCCAATTGATAAAAAAAATGTTCGGAGCTTTATTTACAGCAATGCCTGAACTCATCAAGAGTGTGTTTGCACTGAACGTTATATTGCAGTGCTAATGCATCATTGCATTAAAATATATCACATACTCAACACGCAGCTTATCATTGTGGGCAGAGCTGTTGAGGTTCATGCAGAAACAATAATATCATTACACCCGTGTACTCTCAGGGACAATTTGGGGATTTGAAAATATATCAAGTTAATTGTGAGTACTCTATTCATAAACTGGCCGCATTGCTACAACAAGCAGAGAACGAGAGGGATGGACGGCGGGACACCGACTTGCACCAAATCTGTTCACGGGGAATACCTATAAGCGCCAATTCTTTAATGTGCATTCAAAATTGAATACTGCGGTCTCCATTTATTTTGTATTACTAATTGACAACAAATAAACTTAATAATCCGATATGGAGTACAAGCAACAACTTTTAGCAAACAAGAGGACGCTGTTGGAAATAACGGACTGCAATGGCGCCATAATTGCACAATGCAGGGCAAACCGTATCCTCAACATGAGTGCAGAGTCGGCTCTTGTAAGTAGACAAACCCTTAAACTAAACATGTTAGTAGTACATATAGTATTATTGAAGTTATATTATGCTATCTACACTATACGCATTTTAGAAAGCGGAGAAGGATGGAGTAAAACGGAATGATATGTTTTGGGACGCTGTTGGAAAAACGACAAATTCTTGGCAGAATTTAGTTGCCGTGTTTCGTGCCGACGGTCAAGACTCCGTGGCGGATTTGCTTATTGCTATTGCATCCCAGAGCATTTCCAGTACCACTAATAATACGGCTGGATTAGGTGCTGGAGTTGGGAACATGGCCTCTAAGCTCCAGGGGAAAGTTTACTGGAAACTTGCCTTTGAGGACGATGACCTTGCCAATAAAGTCATTCCTAAAGTGCAGCCGGACCTTGTACGTACCATGCAGTTTCAGGAGTCCAATACCAGCATTGTCTTGGAACTAAATTCTCTCTGCTACTTTGACCAAAATGAGATTCGACAGGTACTATACAACAGATGGGACTCGCAGCAGGATAGGATGAACAAGTTGTTTCAAATCATATCCAATCTGTATGTAGTGATAGACTAAAGCTTGTAAAAT
>CM023203.3:0-10479 GCA_004115045.4 Sinella curviseta
TGTCGATCCCTCTGCCTCAATTTCGTCCTCCTCCTCCCTGACTTGGAGTTTTTGCCTTTTAGGACCCATGACTTGCTATCGACCCAAACCAAAAATGAAATTTGGTTGACGTTTTTTTGGTTCGTAAAGAGCGACCTAAGGAGGCATTTTTTGAATAGTCCTTCACTGTCCGTTGCTCGTGATCGAATGAAATAAAATCCCAAAATGTACGTGCTCATATACTCCAGGCGCATTCCAGAATTCCACATCCTGGTACTCCCCAATGTCAGGATTGGCGCCATTCTATATAATTTTTGTGTCTCAAGTAGTGATATATATTAATGCATATACCTAGCAATATATTTCTGAAGTTCCAACCAAAGTATATTCAAAGAACGCATTATATGAACTTTAAATATGTAACCTAACGAACATCAGCCACTATCTACTTTCACTACTTACTCACTGCAACAATATATATAAATAGTATAACCTTGTCTATAACATCCTAAAGGCAATCATACGTGGATAAGATAAAACGGAAAAAATATGCTGACCTTAGCATGTCAGTCTGATAGGTTACTTTTTCGTCACTGTCAATATGCATTTATATCCTACAATGTTACCAATTGGACATTCCTACTAATGCATATATAATTCTATTCTTGCTGTACAGATTGAACATTGATCATATGATATAGAGATGATGAGTATAATATACGTAACATGTATAATATATATAAGCTTACTCCAGTAATACCATTCTAATGCAAACTATATTCTATGTATATTACGCTGATGTATATATATATCTAACGATTATAAATTTGTACAAGGTTATGGCTTCAGAAAAAAAATATAATCGCATATTCTAACTGCGTAAGCTAAATCAAATAACCCAAACCATGTGCAGCAATATCAACTAACGTTATCCTCCCTATAATCAAATACTTGATTTTGAATTAACTTGTAGGCATGTGTGATACGCCTTTTCTCAAACGGTAAACCAACATTGCATTTTGGCTGGACCAAAATTGCATTTTGGCTCGACCAAATTCTACATTTCTGGGGATACCCCGTACAATTGTTCAAGTAGCAAACCAAAAATGTTATTTGGTCCGACCAAAATGCATTTAAAAATTGTACTCACAACTAAACCAACTAATCTAACTAAAATTAGGTTTCTACCAACATATAACCCATCGCTTAAAATGATACAAGAACCTATCTAAAAACCAAGCAACCTTATAAGTTTTATTCGAACCTAACCTAAGTTTTGGCTTGGTACATACAATGCTGATATACCCTAAATATTGACAAGGTATATTGCCAAAACACCGTCAACAAGACAGAATTTGGTCAACCATAATTAATTTTGGATCAACTAAATTGGAGTTTTGAAACCAGTAACAGCATTTTCTATATTTAGCAGCGGTATCATGGTAATAATTTAACCTCTAAAATTAGGCTGAAATAAAAAACAAGTCTGGTTTTACATTATGGCTAACCCTAAATAATCCATGATAGCCCGACCCAACTAAGCCAATGGTGCATGAGTAATTAAGATAAATGAACAAGTACATAGATATGATTTTCGCCTGAACCATCAATCCTTCGGATCAAATTAAAATTTTGGTTACAAGACCCATCTCGTTGATAGCAAAACACTTCGCAGGTAAAACTGATACGTAATGGTGTACCTAAACGTTGCTCCATATGTCAACCCTATTGTTACATGAACGTAATGCTACTAACCTATTATGTACTTTTTAGTTACTACATTCCCAACATATAACGTCATTCCTCAGTGATCGCGAAACATTAATAATGGAACCTATATCTTTAAAATATGGTATATATATATGGTATATATGGTAAAATATGGTAATATAATATTTATTCCACGAAATTCTAAGTTTATAAAAATACGCAATATAATGTAAAATACGAAATTATAGAGTTTTTATTTTGTTGGAGATATTATTAACAAAAAATCAAGGAAAACTAAATTAGCAATCAAAACTGAGAGTGTACTGTAAACTTGAAAGCTTATCCTATGTTTGATGTACAACTAGACATATATTTGAGATCAACATAAGATAAGCTAACCTTACCCAATTTTATTCAATTAATCACCTACCTATGTTGTTATCAACCTGTCCCTCTGTAAGAATGGAGCATGCTTGTTTTATAATGTGCTCAACGTAAATCTTTTGATGATGCAAATATGCAAAAAACAAACGATGAAGTGCTTGATTTCAGAATGATATTTCTAATGCTGGAAATGTCTGAGATTTGTAGGCAGTTACAGAACGAAAGCTTTATTACATGTTAGCAAATAAGAGTCAGCTTCAATTTTATCACTCATGCACACCTTAATAATCTAATGTTATCTCATTTAGATTACATAGAAATCAATTTTAGATTAACATTATGACTTAACATAATAACAAGTGACAATGTAGTCCTATCACGCCATTGTATAATTTAGTAAACCTCTATACGTAATAATCGTAATTAAAAATGTAATTTACACACTAATTTACATAATTAGTCAACGCTACTTAAAGTGTTAACCCCTACAATATATATTTAATGTATATTCTCATCGTGTCAACCCTAAATAGTCAATCTACTTAATCGATTAGTTCATGTATTTTTAATGTTCAATAATATTATCAATTGATATTAACACAATAATCTCCATTTCTTGGTTTCTTCTTGTTTGCCTGAAAAAGATGCTCCAAGTCGGTAAGTAGTTCATCTTCCAAATTGTGCTCAACTTTCATACTTGCATGGGCTTTCTTAAAATTATCCTTTGTTCTAGTAAGCCAGGTACGTACCGTCGAACAAGGAACACCCTAACAATAAAAACCAAACATATTTTCAGCAATACTTACAAGCATGTAATCTGTCTGTACAGTAAATGACTTATATTTTAACAAAAACAAAAGTTAACTTACATGTTTCTGTTCAACCACCTGGCACAATCCTAAAACCGACTTGGCATTTTTAGCTAGCCTGAAGCATTCAGATCGCCAGATTTCTTTTTCCAATTGCTTGCCATTTGGTGTACTATGCATTCTATCCTGAGCTCCATCATTGAACGATTCAGCAGATATGCTAACTTGGTCCATGCTTTCATCTAGCCCAACACAGGATTCCGCAGCTAGTCCCTGTTGCGGCCCTTCTGTTACCTCCTGACTAGCCGGAACCACATCCTTGACCTCAACTTCGTCAATGTCACTGCTCGAACTTTCCACGTCTGATGGGGGGCAAAGTTCAATTGCACCTGGATCGGTAGGTTCTGGGTTGCCATCTGAGCGATGGGACGATTTGTCATTACTATCGCAACCAGATCCTCCTACCAACATATCATTTCCAGACCCGATTCCCGAATCCACACGGTCCATCAATTTAGAAGAAACATCCACTAACTCATCTTCACCAGAATCATTATCGTCGTCTTCAATGCGAGCGCCCTCTATTCAAAAAGATATATACATGTGGTTAAACCCGGTTTTGTAAAACTTTTCCTCATACCAGTCAATGTCACTTACCACCCAAGAACTCAAAATTGTCCATTGATGCTATGCTGAGCGTTGTGTCTGTCTTTATATGTTCGAATACCACCTGTGGAGTGTAAATTCTAAAGTCGTATTTCCGCCACGCATGCTCATTAACGTTAGAGTCCGATAGAGATGAAATCACAACAGTTTCTCTCTTGATGTCTGACAATTGGTTAACAATAGTTCCACCATGCAACTAAACGATTCAAGATAAATGTTAAAATTTATCTATCTAAATTTTCTGTAAAACTATGTAAACAATGTATTTGCAATTCACTGATACATACCCGAATTAAATATTCCATCATATTTACGGCAGCCATTCCGGCGATCGTGGAATTTGGTTCCAACAGGTAAAACGTGTCATCCTCGAAAATCTGTCTCGGCAATGTGTATCCGGTTACAACAACAGAAGGCGAGTCTTCAGTCTTATCTTTGAAGTGCATAGGTAGCTTATGGTTAGCCTGCCAATTCAAATTAAAACCAAATAGAATTAATAAATTAATCGATTTATATCCCAACAACTTTATCGAAGTTGTGTCCCATTTAGCAGTAGGGGTTTTTTTTCCAAACAATACAGAGTTTTGGCTAACTAAAATTAAATAACTAATGCAATTTTGAACCAGCAAACGAATATTTACATAGATGGAGAATCCACAAGCTAATTCAATTTTGCGTCCAGCAGGTGTAGCAATCACTTCATCATCAACCTCGGTAACCACTTCAACGTCAGAGTCTTGACTTTTGGTAGTAGGGGTTGTAACAACCTCCATCCTGGTCTTTTTGGGCGGTTCGGGTCGCCTGAAATCACCGGACGATTGTAAAACTGGTGTCCCAGCCGTAAATGCTTGCGTAATTTGTATCTGCGTACTTCGCTGCCGCTCTCTACGTTCTGATACAGAGTCTGCACCTGGGAAGTCAATATCCGTCAATCTGGGAGAGTTGCTTTTCGGCCAGCGTGTTGGGATTGGTGGTATAACGATCCTCCTTAACGGCCGATCCTGAGGTTCAGATTCCTCGTATGACTGAGGACGCATGCCAATTTCTTTCAATTTCCTGAGACGCTTGCTCAAAGCAATCAACTTCTCTTCTTCGCTAGAGGTTTCCTTGTAGCCAACATCTTTTCTGGATGGCAGCCTTCCGTTAGCCACTCCGTCCAGTAATGTATCAATGACAGCAATGTAACGCTTTTTCATATCTGATACCGTCGTATTCAGCTTCTATAATTTCCAGACAAACAAAATATCAACCAATTGATGATATCTACTTAAATAAGTAATTGTCGAAACCACATAAATATAACCAAAGAGCATAACCGGAATTTAATTTTGGCTCGTTCAAATTATGATTCGAATGAGCAACACAATAACTAACCATTTCTCCCAAAAGATTTCGCAATGTAACCCAATTGGCCACCACATCCATATTTATGCTTGGTTGACTAATCCAATATATGATGACGTATCGATCATGGTCGCGATAAGGAGTTGTCGTATCAGCGTTCTGGGCAGATAATGACGCCGTTGAGCTCCATCCTACACTGCTGTAACGCCTCGGTCCAGCAGTCTTATATGCCCTTTTCTGCCCAGGCATTACTAAACGTTGAATAATTATTCAACCTTTAAAAAATTTTACAAACCAAATAACCTTTTTGGTCGAGCCAAAAAATGTACAATAACCCGGAACAACGTCTTTAAACCCTACGTAAAAAATGACTGACTAACTACAACAATGATCACGAAAAATCCGAAAGTAAGATCCTTCCACGAACGGAGTAAAACTCAGAATAAAAGTCAAAATGCGATTGTGTCAGCTTATATATACCTTTTGATGCAAGTGGCGACAATATCGGTGAAACAGCAGTACCAATTTTTTTACCGCTCATATTTGAATGTATTGGAGCAACCCCTAACTGACGATGAAACAACTATTATCCTATATATGTGAAACATTGCTACATGAATTATGTCCTAATTAATGCCAGTGAATCAATCGTAAAACTCTAACATATACTCAATTTAATTGAACCATATATATACAATTGCTGTAATATCTCCCGCCATGGCCAGCACAGTTTTCAATATGTGTGTTATATAAACCACTATGAAATTGTGCAGAACCAAAATCAACATTGTTGCACCTTCAACGTCCTACCTAATGAGTAACCTCGAGATGCATTGCTAACTTTCTTGCTTCAACCGAGTTTTGCTTCATTACCTGCTATTAACTTTATTACTTAAGCATTAGCTTCGCTTCGCTGATTTCTTTGTTTAATCAGTTTTGTTGCGTCTAGTTTTTACATGTGCCGCCATTTTTGCTTCACTGTTTTGTTTCTCCATAAGCTTCACTTCAGTAAACTCTTTGCATCGTCTAGATTCAGTACTTTGTTTCATCGCCAGCAGTACTGCCCGTAACATATAGCTTCACTAATTTTGCCATCCCTAGCTTCACTACTTAAGCCATTAAGGTTTATAACCTGGTTGCTTTCCCTAGGTAAAGGATTGGTGTTATCCTACAATTTGCTTCATTTGTGGTATCATCTTACCTAACAATATATTTGTCCTAACTAACGGTTCATTGGTACGTCTCAATGGTTGATTCATACTCTCATGTCTCAGTTGTTGCGTCATCTCCCGCTCTAAATCTTCAGCGTCATTTCCCGCTTTAAATTGTTAGCGCCATCTAATGTTATTCACTTATAAACTCATCTTGCTCTACTCACTAGTTGCGCCATCTACCCTATTTCAATGGTTGCGTGATTATTCATTCGTAACCTGATATTGCAATGGTCGTTTTACTAGTACTCAATTCTATAACTGTTGGCCCTGCTGCTTACCGAATTTATAATCAAAATTTATTTCTGGTTCAAATAAAATTCTATTCAATCATTGAATAGTAACTTAACCGAATTTATAAACTCTTGAGTTGCACCCTTTGGGCCTTTTTACATTCATATCAACAACGACAATTGAGGAAATGGATTTACTAACTATCCTAACTAAGAATATATGCATCGGTAACCATAAAGCATTTTCGGTATACATACTATTTCTTATTATACCCATTTCAGCCTTCAACCATTTCAACCAAATTTCGTTTTTGGTTGAATCAAATTTCATTTGTATTATACAGTAAACTCTGCTGTTTAATAATATATGTATTACATATCAAAGCTGACTATGGAGAAACTCGCCTAAAACTAGCTAAACAACCTTTTGCCTAGAAAATGTAGCGACGCCGCTTGGATCTACAATGTATTAACCTGTGAAATTTGTAACATTTCATTGGCAGAGAAGATTTGCAGTAAACATTTCTCTAATACTAACCTTTAATAAACAGGGATATAACTCAAAGTTCTCAGGAAAGGAATATATTGTAAGCATTTCAAATATGCTATTAATCAGGAATGGCTGAACTGCTCGTGCTCACATCTTATTGAGTTATCAGAAAATAGGTAACGTAATAATCTACAACGTCCAAAAACAGGCAAATATCTAAAGCAACGGTGGATATGTACGCACATTTTTTGGATGGCACATGAGTTTTGAAACTCATTCTGTTCGAGAATCTCTGTTAGCTCCAGGACATCCCTGTAATGTGAAATCTGAAATTATCTTGATTAGTGGGTAAAACAGAGGAAAAATAGCTAATTGATGTTTCTCAACATTTATCTTTAATTGTACTAAAGTGGTTTATCATAACAAATATTCTTTATCCATAAATTACTACCTTAACAAAGCTATCCTGACCGTCCGGTATTATTAATTTGTGCTAATAGTCACTGATAGGTATGTATCATTATTTACTTCAAGCTAACCAAAATTAACAATATCATATTTTCTTGCCATGAACAATAGGGTCTCCACAATATAATGCAACCTCCCCTTTAGCTACTTTAACTTCTCGACCAGTTAGTTTCACTATTTGTGTCGGCCACGTAACCTTAATTACGTTTTTGACCAGTTAGAATCACCAATTGTGTGACCAGCTTGCTTCAGCAGCTGTGTCACCATCTTGCTTCAGCAGCCGCATCACCATCTTGTTTCAGCAGCTGTGTCACCATCTTGCTTCAGCAGCCGCATCACCATCTTGTTTCAGCAGCTGTGTCACCATCTTGCTTCGGCAGCCGCGTCACCATCTTGCTTCAGCAGCTGTGTCACCATCTTGCTTCAGCAGCTGTGTCACCATCTTGCTTCAGCAGCTGTGTCACCATCTTGCTTCAGCAGCTGTGTCACCATCTTGCTTCAGCAGCTGTGTCACCATCTTGCTTCAGCAGCTGTGTCACCATCTTGCTTCAGCAGCTGTGTCACCATCTTGCTTCAGCAGCTGTGTCACCATCTTGCTTCAGCAGCTGTGTCACCATCTTGCTTCAGCAGCTGTGTCACCATCTTGCTTCAGCAGCTGTGTCACCATCTTGCTTCAGCAGCTGTGTCACCATCTTGCTTCAGCAGCTGTGTCACCATCTTGCTTCAGCAGCTGTGTCACCATCTTGCTTCAGCAGCTGTGTCACCATCTTGCTTCAGCAGCTGTGTCACCATCTTGCTTCAGCAGCTGTGTCACCATCTTGCTTCAGCAGCTGTGTCACCATCTTGCTTCAGCAGCTGTGTCACCATCTTGCTTCAGCAGCCGCGTCAACATCTTGCTTCAGCAGCCGCGTCCACCATCTTGCTTCAGAAGCCTTGTCCACCGGCTTGCTTCAGAAGCCTTGTCCACACCGGCTTGCTTCAGAAACCTTGTCCACCGGCTTGCTTCAGAAGCCTTGTCCACCGGTTAGTTTCAATAGCCGTGTCCACCGGGTAGCTTCAATAGTCGTGTCCACCGGGTAGCTTCAGCAGCCATGTCCACTGGCTTGCTTCAGCAGCCATGTCTACTGGCTTGCTTCAGCAGCTGTGTCCAGCGACTTGCTTCAAAAGCCTTGTCCACCGGCTTGCTTCAATAGTCCTGTCCACCTGGTAGCTTCAATAGTCCTGTCCACCGGCTTGCTTCAGAAGCCTTGTCCATCGGGTAGTTTCAATAGCCGTGTCCACCGGCTTGCTTCAATAGCCGTGTCCACCGGCTTGCTTCAGAAGCCTTGTCCACCGGCTTGCTTCAGAAGCCTTGTCCGCCGGCTTGCTTCAGAAGCCTTGTCCACCGGCTTGCTTCAGAAGCCTTGTCCACCGGCTTGCTTCAATAGCCGTGTCCACCGGCTTGCTTCAAAAGCCTTGTCCACCGGCTTGCTTCAGAAGCCTTGTCCGCCGGCTTGCTTCAGAAGCCTTGTCCACCGGCTTGCTTCAGAAGCCTTGTCCACCGGCTTGCTTCAGAAGCCTTGTCCACCGGCTTGCTTCAGAAGCCTTGTCCACCGGCTTGCTTCAGAAGCCTTGTCCACCATCTTGCTTCAGAAGCCTTGTCCACCGGCTTGCTTCAGAAGCCTTGTCCACCGGCCCTGCTTCAGAAGCCATGTCCACTGGCTCGCTTCAGCAGCTGTGTCCAGCGACTTGCTTCAAAAGCCTTGTCCACCGGCTTGCTTCAATAGTCCTGTCCACCTTTGTGCCTTAACTATTGGGTCGACAAACTTGCTTTATAAATTCAGTAGGAAATATTTCTCATCCCCTCATTTCTCATACCTTTACCTTAATTTTTGGTTTAACCAAATTCAATATTTGGTCCAATCAAATATAATTATCGGTTTATCCACATTAACTTTTTGGTTCGACCAAATTAAATTTTTGGTTCGACCAAATTAAATTTTTGGTTCGACCAAAGTAATCACCTTTATGAGTCTCTTCGTATTAGTGTCTACAAGTTACAACCGAATTCAAATTTTGGTTAAACCAAATTAATTTCTTTAACCAGTCTACTCATATCAGTATTTAATTATTCCAGCCGAATTTCCTGTTTAGTTGAGCCAAATTCATCTCCTTAATGAGTATACTCATATCAGAATTAATTAATTCCAACCCAAATTTTCTTTCTAGGATAACCAAAATTACGGGTTGGGTTAGTGAAATCAAAGTTTATTTTAATTAAAAGTAAATCCTAGCCAACTAACACAATCTATAGTATATATGAAAACCAATTCACACATATAACCAAAACCTTGTGTCTACAACCATTGGCAAAGTACGTAATGATACAGCAGCTTGTACAAATCATCCGGACAATATATATATATATATATATATATATATATGTAAACGCATCCAGCGACACCTTTTGGACGTAAGCATGAACACATGGGACAATTCGGGTTCTACTAACCTAATAAGCCAACTCTTACAAACAACATCGACCTCTGTCGGCATAAAGTGGGAACCTTTCCAACAACTGAATATTTCATGAAACAACGCGACACAATGTGAAACAACTACGGTGTGGGTGAAGCATAACAAGCTTATTGTTGCACCATACTGACACAACTATAAAAATCCGCGTCACCTAGCGGAAGGCAGCAGAATCATGTGCCACACAACGCGACGGTCGAATAAGCTGTGATGATCTGTTGAAGCAATTTGACACAACTAAAAAATGAAGCATTCCCACTGAGTTGGAACAAATATGTGAAGCACAAACTTAAACTGACACAAGCAATCTTCGTAAAGGCGTTAGACAATTTGACACAACGACAATCATATGAAAACAATATTGACTCAACAGTTGAAACAAACCTTGTCTGTAGTCCCCCCTTTAGATCTACATTTTGGTCGACCAAAAAATATACTTTTGGTCGAACTAAGTTGACCAAAAAATAACGACACAATCAATTTATTGTTTCCTAAAAATGACACAACTTTTGACACAATCTTTTTTCTGTGTTACCCCCTAAAAACTAAATTTTGGCTGACCTAAAAGCAATTTTTGGTTACTTTTTCATCTATGACGAAAAATGAAGCAATGATGGGGTTAGAAAATTTACCAATCGTTAACCCCATCGAATACCTAACCTAACCTAACC
>CM023203.3:10579-39675 GCA_004115045.4 Sinella curviseta
TCATCGACCTACTTGGAGAACAGCCCAGGTGGGAGGTCAAAATCAAAATATCGCCGACCCAAATGTTTGAATAGAACTCCTGCACACACGGCTTGGAGTAAATTTCTGAAACTTGGCACGTACAATGGTGATGGCTAGTAGTATTAGAAATACTCTGTTGTGGAACATTCGATCAACGGTGGTGGACGCTGGCACGCATGTTGTTAATTTTTGGACTTTTCTCGCCATACTGTTGGATTCACGTGAAGTTAATGTTTCATATTTTCAAAAAAGTAGCGGATGTACCATGTAGATCTTGAGGAGCTCTATTCATTGCAAAAGACCTCATTCAAAAATATTCATTCACTTACGAGATATTTAGCAATATGTATTCTGAAGTCCTTATGTCAGACGTTCCTTCGTTATTAAAACCAAAATATTTACCTTAGTATATATTTCTAGCTTAGGATGAATATCAAATTTTGAAGAACATAAGTTGGGCTATCGGTTAATATGAACATTCTTTGATTCTGCAGATATCAGTCAAAGTGAGGGTCACGCACGTTAAAAGTGTGATTCCTGCCTAAATCGACCCCAAAATTTTCCGACGTCCATAACTTTCGTTAAAAGCGGAAATTAAAAAATCTCAGAGAGTACTATTTGCGCTATTTCAACATCTATCGATTGAAGTTTAAATCATGTAAATACGTCAATAGCTCTAAAAGTTAGATTGATATGAAGTAGCACACTTAGCTCGAAACAGACGTTTTCAAGGATGGGCTCTAAAACTTTGACCCCCTGAAAATTCGTTGTTTGGTGCATTTCTAAATAGTACAACTGCAATAAGTTCTAAATTCGTAATGTTAACCGCTTGGATCACTACGTGGCTGGGAGCGGGTGAAAATGATTGTATTTGTTGCGTCACCAAAAGTAATACCCGTTAATTAACGTTAGTATAACTTGTACGGGAATTGATGTATCAACACAATTGAAAGTGCGTTCGACAGCTGTTGAAATAGCGCAAATAGTACTCTCTGAGATTTTTTAATTTCCGCTTTTAACGAAAGTTATGGACGTCGGAAAATTTTGGGGTCGATTTAGGCAGGAATCACACTTTTAACGTGCGTGACCCTCACTTTGACTGATATCTGCAGAATCAAAGAATGTTCATATTAACCGATAGCCCAACTTATGTTCTTCAAAATTTGATATTCATCCTAAGCTAGAAATATATACTAAGGTAAATATTTTGGTTTTAATAACGAAGGAACGTCTGACATAAGGACTTCAGAATATATATTGCTAAATATCTCGTAAGTGAATGAATATTTTTGAATGAGGTCTTTTGCAATGAATAGAGCTCCTCAAGATCTACATGGTACATCTGCTACTTTTTTGAAAATATGAAACATCAACTTCACGTGAATCCAACAGTATGGCGAGAAAAGTCCAAAAATTAACAAAATGCGTGCCAGCGTCCACCACCGTTGATCGAATGTTCCACAACAGAGTATTTCTAATACTACTAGCCATCACCATTGTACGTGCCAAGTTTCAGAAATTTACTCCAAGCCGTGTGTGCAGGAGTTCTATTCAAACATTTGGGTCGGCGATATTTTGATTTTGACCTCCCACCTGGGCTGTTCTCCAAGTAGGTCGATGAAACTATGCATGTGGTAGTTTTTCCATAGGCCCTACCCACATATACTAGTTTCGCCAAGATCGGCCACCAATACCAAAAAAGGGTGTCACAGCCAATAAATGATGCTCTTATTTAAAAACCAATTGTTTTATTTGAAAAACGTAGGTTCAACTCTAAAACGTGAAATGTGAATGGAAATTACTTGCTTCGCACAAAAAGGACCTTACAACCTGCTTATGGGGTCTGGGCCATCGGGCGGACAGTTATGAAGTGCATATATATCGATAGCTTATCATTAGTAGAGCAAAAGTGTTGCTGGGCACAAGTCGATACAAGCTTGCGCAAGACCAGTTTTGGGTGGTCAAAGATGGCATTTGAATACATGCTGAAAACCGGTTTTTGCACACATTTGCGGCCGCAACTTCCGTCAAGGTAGTAGGACAGTTGTCGCTCGACAACCATTCGAAAGCCCATTTTCCGGCGAACAAACCGGTACCGTGTGTTGGTGTCAGTTGCCTTGCGCATAGCCGCCGCACCGCAACAAATAAGATACATGTTCCCTTTTTGGACGACCTTTCATAGAAAAACCGGCATCAGTTCCGTTCGTTTAGTCGGACAGCTACAAATGAACCACCATTCGAAAGCCCGCTTTCTGGTGAACAAAATGGTATCCTACACTTATACCTATTGCCTTGCGCATGGCCGACATACCACCAAAATACAGTACGTGCTGTATTTTTTGATTACCTTTCATAGAAAAACCGGCATATATCCCGTTCTACTGACCCGACAGTGACGGCTTGGCCAGCACTCGAAAGCCAGCTTCCGGGGCAACAAACGAGCACCTCATATTGATGTCCATTACGTTGCGCATGACCGACACACCCCGTCATAACCAGTAAGTGAACCATTTTTGGATAACTATGCCCAGCTAATCCGCAATAAGTCAAGATCATTCAACTGGACAGTAACGTTGTAACCACCATTGGAAAGCCCATTTTTTAATGAGCTACAGTGCAATCCACATTGATGTCCATTGCGTTGCGGATGGCAGACGCACCACAACAAATACAGTAATTGCTCCATTTCTTACCACCTTTCATTGAAAAAACCGGCATAAGTCCCGTTCACTTCATCGGACAGTCAGAGATGAACCAACATTCGAAAGCCCGCTTTCTGGTGTATAAATGATAGCTCACATTAATGCCTGTTGCCTTGTGCATGGCTGACGCACTACATCAAATCCACTAGGTGGATCTTTTTGAACGTGTATGGGTAGCGTTCAAATCCACTAGCGAATCTGCATATGTCACGATCATTCAACTGGACCGCAAATCTATCGACACCATTCAAATGCAGGTTTTCGTGTGAACTAGAGTGCATCCCACATTGATGCTCGTTTTGTTGCGTATGGGCGATGCATCACAACAAATTCAGTTAATGTGCATTTTATGATGAATACTGATCTATATGCGTCATAAGTCCCATTGTGTTAATTGGAGCGCAACGTTTCACTCGAAAGCCCGTTTTCCTACGAATATGCAAGTACATGGTCAATTTTAGTTCATAGTGGACCCACCACAATAGCTCCGTAAGGTTTCCCTGTTGTCCGTTGCCCGTGCTTCAAATTGACAAGTTGGAATCACGTTCTTTCTGTGTGTCCGACACATCTCAACAAACAACAGCAAGTGCACCCATTTCGAACTACAATTCGCAGAAACACCAATGCAGGACCTGTGCATTTAATTATATACCTGCGTATTCAGCCCGGTACGGACAAGCGTGTTATAGAGAGCCAACAAGCAGCATGCGTTGGTTTCAATTGCAATTCTTATATCCGGCGTAAGTATACTACAATTCATAAGTATTCATGAGTCGAACATTATCATACGATTTCAATGGACAATTTCAATTTCAATAAGATTAAGCATTAGCGCATTTGCTATTTACCAGATTTAAGATTACATTTAATTACATTTAAGATTAGATTTAAGTGTCCCAAACATACAAAACAAAAGTTTTATTTTTCCTCGACGATGAGTACGTTCGCGGAAACCGGAGAAATAACATGAACCAATACATTGTAGTATTACGATGCATTGATAATTTGCCTCGTCACATTTCAGCCCATTAAAAATTGTGAGATGCACGTCGTTTTAACTGGTCGAGCATAAAATAGCCACATATGTAACTATTTTCACTAATGTTTGTACAATTTTCGGGATGTCAGCCGCTTTTACTGAGCGTTTCCAGGACTCACCACGTGGAGGTCTCCCGATTTCGAGTCCCACCTAACCTACCTAACTTATTTTTACTGCTAAATATATATAACATTTATTGTATACGTTAGCCTATTCATAAACCGCTTTTAAAGATTTCTAACCCTATCTAATTGGACACTAACAAAAAGTTATTTTCTTATTTATTATTGAAAGCTTCTTTCAATTGCTTGAAGCGATAACTACATGTAAGTTAATACAACGATACTACTAGAATGCAAAATATGCGTACAGAATATTTTTATTTTCTATCTATGTATTACATATTAACTGAACACTTGACTAAATATAATTGGATTTATAAATATGACATTTTCAAACTACACATAATGTTAATTTAACTCGACCGTCACTGCTTGGAGTCAAACATGTTCACAATTAAGAATTTAAACGATGAATGTTCATCCTAATCTTCTACAGTCGTAAGTTGATAAGATCATTAGCAATGTCTCTGGCTGGTGGTCTGTACTCATTATTTGGAATTGCAAAGGATAGTAACCACATGACTGCTGCTACATGGCAGCACATACCCACCATCCGAGTTCCAACATGACACGAGCAGACATATCCTTGGATGCCTTCTGGATCATTTTGTCCAGGCTGAAAAATAATTATAGTATTGTAGACCTTACTCTGAACATGTCTGCTTTCCATTCGAACGAGAATTACACCTCTGAAGAATGAGTGAGTGTATATCTCATAATCTACAGGATTGTCTACGTTTTGCCCTCGTCGTTCCAAATGATACGCTGTGTAACTGCTGGCGTTGGCTATCTGGTAGATGCCAACAGTTATATCCCGAAGATCTTGTTCTGTCAATTGCGGAAATCCAACTACCTGAGCTGCAGTTGTACGAGTGTATTGACTATTAAACACATCTAGTCCGAATGTTATAATCTGTTCTTGAATTTCCGCATTTTCAAGGCTTTTGCGTACCATGTAATTGGCAATCTCAACCTGATCTGCTCGGTCCGGATAAATAGGTGGAGAGTATGCATTAAGTAATGCTGCTGCTATCCGAGTATATCGACCAAGTTTATTGATGTACAGATTCGGAATCAAATGTCGAAAGAAAGCAAACTTGTTTTTGATCCTTCCATTAACAGACTCAATAACCCATCTTACTTTTGTAACAAACCGACCATAATCTGCTTCTTCTCTTGTCAGCTGCTTTCTTCCATTTAGAAATGGTGGCATTGCAACCCGTATACCGAGTTGCTCACAGGCTTCGGTGCTATCACGGAAACCTCGGTCCACAATAATGATATCGTTTTCATGGAAAAAAGATCTAAATCCATTTACGTCCAAAAGCATTCGATTAAAAATTGACGCATCGTTATGTGCAAAATCGGAGCCTGTGGGTCCATAAATGTCAAGCATATACCCATCTGGAGCTACCACAAACATAAACTTCACAAGAGGGTAGTGCTTTTGTAACGAAAATAAAAGCTTCTGGGCCCCAAAATTAGAAGATTTTTCAACCTCGAAATAGGTTCCGTCAAGTAGTACCGCAGCTGCTCCTGGATGGATTTGATGCAGGATTTTTATCATACTGTTATGGTGATGATTTATGTAGTCTGCTCGTGAAATGTGCCGATAGCCCAAATGCATTGGGACAAATTGATCGTCTATTGCTGACGAAATAACTTCAATATACCGTGAGACCATTTGTTGAGAAATCCCATAAAAATGTCCTAGTTGATCTTGCGTGTTCCCCATTCGCAATTTGGACAAAAATATAGTGACAGCTTTCAGCTTTGTATCATCACTCATTGACGGTACAATCACACGTGAGCAAATGTCGTGGATAGTTGCAATTGGAAAGCCTGTATAGCAAATACAGTCGCTGTCCGAATGTAAGGGGTCAATTGTCGGTTGATGTAATGGTGGTGCCATATTTTGAAATGACCTCTGCAAACACTTGCTTAAATAATCATTGAGTTCGTGTAGATCCATGTCGAAATCGAGTGCTTTTAGAGTTAATAGTTGCACCGCATCCTCTAGCAAAAGCTTCCCTTCTGTCATGTGGTGGTCACAAATTCGATTATTTATTGGCACAACAATACGTCCAATGCTCCAGGCTTGCGAACGAACTGACACGGGGATGCGATTGCGTGCAGGTTGTGTACAGAGACAACAATATCTCTCAGTGGATTGGAGTATCTTTACTCTTTCGGTCATTGCTAGCGCGTTTGGTACATTTTGAATTTGTTGAGCAAATGGTTGAATGTTTGGTTGAGCAAATGGTTGAATGTTTGGTTGAGCGAATGGTTGAATGTTTGGTTGAGCGAATAGTTGAATGTTTGGTTGAGCGAATGGTTGAATGTTTGGTTGAGCGAATGGTTGAATGTTTGGTTGAGCGAATGGTTGAATGTTTGGTTGAGCGAATGGTTGAATGTTTGGTTGAGCGAATGGTTGAATGTTTGGTTGAGCTATTTGGTTTATAATATTTCCTTGGGCGTTTTGTTGATTAGCACTTGGTTGAACTACTTGCTGTGTCGGTGGAATCATATTGTGATATTGTCTGTAGCATTGCCGACACAAGATAGAGTCAGGTTGAAATGGTGCCTGTGGCATATTATTTAATGTAATTACATTCCACAAGGGTGTTCCAACTCGCATACGATATTGCACTGGATTTACACGCCTGTTGCACAGTACACACTGATTGGTTCTATGATCGTCCGCCATTGTTGTTAACTTTTCTTAGTTATCTACCAAGAAATCCTGAAAAACAAAAGATGTTTAGCACTGATTTCCCACAATGATGTGACTGCTACACCTCTACACGGCGTCGCACGTTGAATTAATTAGCATTCAACAGCGATTCATTGTGGGAAATCAGTGCACGATTAGTTAAATGGGATGTCAGCCGCAGTTTACGTTTGCGTTTCCAGGACCCACCAACGTGGAGGTCTCCCAATTCGGGTCCCATATAAACTATTTAGTGACGCGGATATTTCAGTAACAATGGAAGCACATATGCTACTAAAATACAAATAGCTCGAGTAATCATAAGATGAGTACTCACACGTTCTAACGTGTTGACAAGAAATGATTACAAGAAATATAAATTCTGAACCCTACCTGCCTAATCCTATGGCGGACAGCGTAGATGCCACCATAGGCCTTCCTCTCTAGGGAATTAACCCTAGCGAGGGCCTAAAGCGGCAAAGGATACTCCCGCTGAAGTACACTTTGTGCATCCAGCAGGCACACCAGGAACATCTCGTGGTGCCCTGGGCGATCCTTTGCCAGGGGGTATTAAGGGGCCCCCAACTCCCCTGTAGATGTGTAGTACCGATGACCTCCTGAGTAAAACCCAGAAGGAAAGGAGGGTATTAAAGGGGCCCTCCACTCCCCTGATGCAAGTTACCTGTGCTTGAACGTCACAAGTAAAAAACTTTTTAAAAGGCTTTCAGTCATGTTGATGACATGTATTCCCACTATTTATTACTTTTTCTACGATCATGTAGGTATGCAATCAACAGCATGAACGAATTTCATGAAAAAAACGCAAACCAATTTATCAATATTATGACACTGGTTGATGTTGATGTAAACGATGGCCACGGATGGTTGTATACAGCAGAGCTACATAATATTCCTTCATTTATTCAATATTTCTTGTAATGTTCTAGATTTTGCTGTCCTACCTTTGAATGGACTGTTCATGAAAAGCAAATGTACCATTCCTTAATTTTTCGGAGTGAGTAAGCTAAAATACATAGCCATGCATTTTTTAAATAAAGGAATAAGAATAGCTAGTTCCAAGGAATCAATATTAACATACTCTTCAATAATTATTATCAAAACGTAGTTAGGAACTCGTTTTACGCACATCACAGTCCGCCTACTAGTCATATCATAAGTCCGCCGACCCAAAATGTTCTTATCCGTAATATGCAAATGAGCTCATTTGCATGTTTATAAAATTACACGGAAAGGTATGGCAATGATAATGAGGAGCATGCTAATTTGCATAATCTCAAATTCATTTTGCAATACATATCCATTTATTTCTTATCTATATGCAAATGATCTCATTTGCATATTAGAGATAAGGGCATTTTGGGTTCGATTTTCCATGCCTCTTTCAGTATAGTATTTTTCTTTTCAATGTGCGATTAACTCACCTTGCCCATCTAAGGTACGGTTTGCAAGATGCATATGTATGTTTTTTGTCAATCTGAATCTCGTGTTCGGGGCTCCTCCAGTGAATCCCAGTTGTAATACGTCGAAGTAAGGTAAGCCAAAAATATAAGTGCATTTTCTTGATTGATGTTTATGACTTGACTCATATTGTATTAGATACAATATATCTCTCCATGTACTTCTCATCAATAATATTGACTCAATATGTGTATGAGCAAGTTTGAGTGTTACAGAAGTAACAGCACTGAAAACACAAACATTATTTTATCATGTTCTATCCTGTACAAACCTTTAAATTGTATTAATTACTTGCCAAACAAGGAAGCGAAAGCGACAACTATAATACGAGTGGACAAATACATGGCAACAAGATACTTGCGTTCGCACGGAATTCAACGGTGTATTCTTGTGACACTTTGACGAATGAGGGAAAAGTCAAAGTTTAGTCCTATTCGGAGGTGTGCTAACGCTTAGAAGGATGTAGTGGTAATACGAAAATGCATATGCTTATTTTTCCGGCCATTGTTGTAAGCCTTGCCATTTACACATACCTGCATATTACCATTTGTTATTTATTGAAAATTCGCGTCCTCCAGCATTTTGTACTAAATATGAAAGGCACACGTGAACAAAGTAGTTTTTAACCTTCATTACTTCAACTCGCCTACCACCCTACCATCATATTTGGCAACACGTCTATGCAAAATACGTAAAATGGAAACGAGTTCACCCCAATGCCATACATTATACAATGCAATATCATACGAATGAAGATAACATAATAAGTGAGAAGCTGACTTAAACTAAAGAGCTAGACATGCTAAATTGCGAATCCCAGTGGATCCTTTTCTGACACGGTTGGACAAGGGAAATTGAACCACTATACTAAGGAATCAAAAATCAATATGATTAGGTTGAGGTGTAAATCAATGTACTGATAGTCTAAAAATCTTATATTCTTCAGGACGTGACAACCAAAAGAAAAATATGCCAGAATGAAATGGGTTATTTACATACCCCGCCAAGTGTCATGCCATCGTGCCAAGCGATTTAAAAAAACGTTGCAATACGGCCCGCGAAGCTACAACTTGCAAACCCTTGGGCCGCATACTTTCGGGTTATATAAATAACAGAAGATATGATTGTGAAGTACAAGCATCGTCCATTGAAAACATCGTGAAGTGAAGCTTCACTGGACATTGTTTTCACTTCACGATGCTTTCAATTGCGCTTATTACCATTTGTGCTTATGGGTGATTTTGCGCTTATTACTGTTTGCGCTTATTATCATTTGCGCCTTTTACCGTTTGCGCTTATTACTATTTGCGCATATTACTTTTTGCGCTTATTATTATTTGCACTTAACATTATTTTCGCTTAGCGTTACTTGCGCTTAATGCAATTTTCGTGCGTACATATAGCTTTCTTTATTTTTTACGTGAAATAACTAAATACTTTTTCAACGCATAGAATATGATGAATATGTAAAGCAGATGTGTATATAACTCAATGTGGCATACGTACTATTATATAAACCGGTGTCATTTGACATATTCCAGGAATGTAAAAAATTCTATAGTAAAAACCCATATAATTTTAAAACTATAAAATCCACATTTCAGAATAAATTAACTCTTTTCAATACGATTGTTGAAGAAGGTTCACTCTATCTGCGTTTAATTCTTTTATATTGGTGGGGTCATTAGTTTAATAGATAAATTCCACAATAGGATCCAAAAAAGCATGTGTTTTCGAACATCTAGTTATAACTGCATTTTCAGTCAAACTATTGAGGCCACCAGGTAAAAATAGTCTGTGACCAAAGCAGCAATGTAAATATATGACCCAATATATAATTTCATCTGTGTAACAATATACTTTCTCTCCTAAATACTATAATAATAAAGTACAAAAATCTTAATTTTATTTGACCATGTTCCAAAGACAAGGGTATACTAGTTTTTGAAATTGAACCAAAGAAATATGTGCTTAGTTAACCTGTACGAAATATGGTTTAATGTTACACTCTAATTTTATTGCTCGATATATTTTATTATTAAACTGTATTTTAGTCAAATAAAACAAAAGACCAAATGAAGAAAAATTGATTTCTCGACTATTGTGTGGCTTGATTTTAATTCAAAGCATGATTTTTGTTTCGGAAGTATTTGTGTAGAATTTATTTTCTTGTTGAGAGTACCATTATATTGCTTACCTAATTGTCAATGTATCTTCCTGTATGTATGTAGCTTAATCGTCAATATATGTGTCTACTAACAAGTAGACTCACAGTCATGTCCATTCGATTTTTGAAAAAGACTGTTACTTTTATATGTATTTTTACACGCTGATTCCGAATTCGGCAACCATAATCCCAAAAAAGTAATTTTAAAGCCATTATAGCCCATGGGTAAGCTTAAATCAACGTTGGAGAATTGAGCTTTTGGTATTACCCTTTACTATATGCGTAATATATCCCTTAACAATAGGCGCGGTATTTCCCTTCACTATAGGAGCTTTATTACCATTTACCACAAGCTTGAGGTTTCATTTTGGAAGTGCGGTGTTTTACGCTTTGTGACTACTACATCTGTAAGAAACACTCTGGCGAAGAATTATTCACACTTTAACAAATATTTCCGTTGTTTCTAATCGATTTGAGAGGGCCCCCGAAGGGCATTTCTGCACTAATAAGGGTTTATTTAGGTGTCATAGCGGCCTTGCAAGTACTTTTTTGGGAAAACGGTTGCCGTTTTTGGAATCAGCGCTTAAAACTACGTATAAAAGTAACAGTCTTATTCAAAAATCGAATGGACAAGACTGTGAGTCTACTTGTAAGTTTTCTTTCAAGTACATGTTTATTGGCTGCGCATAAAACTGTATTGTGTCTAGCAATGATGCGCTCAAAATTAAGGTAAGCGGAAATTGTCTTAAGCGCAAGCTACGTTAAGCGCAAACGGTAATGTGCGCAAATAATAACAAACGCAAACAGTAATAAGCGCAAAAGGCCGGCTACGAGTGAAATCAATGTCCAGTGAAGACAACGTCCAGTGTAAACAATGTCCAGTGAAAACAATGTCCAGTGAAAACAATGTCCAGTGAAAACAATGTCCAGTGAAAACAATGTCCAGTGAAAACAATGTCCAGTGAAAACAATGTCCAGTGAAAACAATGTCCAGTGAGAACAATGTGCAGTGAAAACAATGGCCAGTGAAAGCATTTTCCAGTGAAAGCATTTTCTAGTGAAAGCAGTCCCAGTGAAAGCAGTCTCCAGTGAAAGCAGTCTCCAGTGAAAGCAGTCTCCAGTGAAAGCAGCTTCCTGTTAAAGCAGTTACCAGTGAAAGCAGTTACCAGTGAAAGCAGTTACCAGTGAAAGCAGTTACCAGTGAAAGCAGTTACCAGTGAAAGCAGTTACCAGTGAAAGCAGTTACCAGTGAAAGCAGTTACCAGTGAAAGCAGTTACCAGTGAAAGCAGCGTCCGTTTCAAATGTTTATCGTTAAATAAGTATCTAATATTCCATTGCATTTGTGATTATGAGACTTGACGACCATATCCAATTGCTATGTGTCCAGGTTTTTCAGTTGAAAAGTATGAACATCACTGAACCACAGTGGAGAAAGTAGGTATTAAAATCGAAGTAAAAATAGCACTACTTTCGGACTTCGTTAATGCAACTTAATATTATACAATATGACTATCAAAATATTAGCCATTAATGGCCATTGTATTTTTGGTCGTCACATGTCACATTTGTTTATGATCATACTTTCCAGAGATAAATAATTTTATAAACGAACTGTACAGACATTCCTTTATTTTCTTTTATGGAGGACAAATAATGGGTTGACAGTGAACGTTTTGATTCTTTGCACACCAATGGCGTGCATCTTAAGAATTGGAATCATACGACCATGTACAGAAGTACAGAAACAAACTTCTACATCGTTTTGTATGGCACAACATGTTAATTATAACGCTGGTTAAATAGTGGCTACTGACATAAAAAGGACGCACAGTATAGGATTTCAAATGAAACAGGACAAAAATCATACAATTTGTTTCATCGTGACTTTAATACATTGTAAAGTTATCAACAAGACGGAATGTACAATGCAATGACACGAACTGCTACGAGCAGATGTTTGCTCCAGAAAATGGGATAGTACATTATCCATGCATTTTGCAGCAGTTCCAAAATACGCATTTTGTTGCTAAATCGGCCATGCATGCATACTCTGACACCAAAAGATACTGGTGGGTTTCCATGATAACATTTTCATTTCGTGGTGAAACCGTAACTGACTAATTAAATAGTCGAGTGTTATACCGGTTCTTCTGCGAATCGTCGTCCAAAAGCGACAGATATACAGTATATGTTGAGGTCGGTCCGTTATACGCTAGACAACGGGCCAAATGGTGGGGTAACTGGTTGATTTGCAGAAAACGGGCTACCGAATTGTGATTTAACAGTTACGGCAAATTAACTGAACGTTGCTTATAACGCACGCACCTGTTGTGAATTGTAGTTGCATAAATCGTATTTTTTCAACATTTGTGGTGGGTTACCAGCCATGCGCAACAATATTGGCACTAATCCGGATGCCGCAATGTTTGCCATGAAATAGGCTGTCGAATGCTGATCGAGGAAATATTTTTAGTATATTTGGTCGTGACTGATACCGGATTCCTTACGAGTTCTCGTCCCAAAATGCGCACTTATTTTATTGTTGTGATGTATCAGCCGTACCCAACGGAATTGAAATCAATGAGGGACACCAGTTTTTGCTTGCTCGAACCTTGGCTTTTGATTGGAGGTTATACCGTTACTATCCAGTTGAATGAATTTGACAGTTACCGGATTTACGGCGAATAGA
Organism: Sinella curviseta; assembly: GCA_004115045.4. Taxonomy (NCBI): domain Eukaryota; kingdom Metazoa; phylum Arthropoda; class Collembola; order Entomobryomorpha; family Entomobryidae; genus Sinella; species Sinella curviseta. The sequence goes on from CM023203.3 coordinate 23,510, forward strand.
TGTCCAAAATTGTCCACCTGCCGGATTTGTTGTAGTGCGTCGGTGCCATTCGTACCGCCAGGGACATCAATGTGGATTGCACTGTAGCTCATTAAAAAAACGTGATATCGAATGGTGGTTACACCGTTACTATCCAGTTGAATGAACTTAACTTATAACGGATTTGGTGGGCATAGTTATCCAAAAATGGTTCACGTACAGGATATAATGGGGTGCGTCGATCATGCGCAAAACAAAAGACATCAATATGAGATCCCCGTTTGTACGCCCGGAAGCCGGCTTTCGAGTGCTGGTCAAGTTGTTACTGTCGAGTGAGAAGAACGGGACTTATGCCGGTTTTTCTATGAAAGGTAGTCAAAAATGGAGCATGTACTCTATTTGTGGTGGTGCGTCGCCCATGCGCAATGCACTTTACGCCAATGTGTGGCGCCATTCTGTGCACCATAAAACGGGCTTTTGAATGGTGGTTACACCGTCACTATCCGATAAGTAGAACCGGACATATGCCGGTATTTCTATGAAAGGTAGTCAGAATATGGAGCATGCACTGTATTTCGGATGGTTTGTTGGCCATGCGCAAGGTCATAAACATTCATATTGGATACCTGTTGGTTCACCAGTAAGCGCGCTTTCGAATGGTTGTTCACTTGTAACTGTCTGATGAACTATACGGAACTGTTGCCGGTTTTTCTATGAAAGATCAGCCAAAATTGGACCATTCACGTTATGTGTGGTGGTGCGTCGCCCATGCGCAAGGAAATTAGCATTAATATTGGATACCGATTGGTTCACCAGAAAGCGCGCTTTCGAATGGTGGTTCATTTGTAGCTGTCCGACTAAACGAACGTAACTGATGCCGGTTTTTGTATGAAAGGTGAGCCAAAATTGGACCATTTGCTTTATTTCTGGTGGCGCGTCGCCCATGCGCAAGGCACATGACACCTATATGTGGTTCCATTCTGTGCGCCATAAAATGGGCTTTCGAATGGTGGTCCAATGAGGACTGTCCTTCTAACTGGGTGGAAGTTGTGACCACATATGTGAACAAAAACTAAATGTCAGCATGTATTCAAATGGCATTTTCGACCACCCAAAACTGGTCTTGCGCAAGCCATTAGCGACTTGTGCCCAGCAACACTTTTGCTCTACTAATGATAAGCTATCGATATATATGCATTTCATAACTGTCCGCCTGATGGCCCAGACCCCATAAGCAGGTTGTAAGGTCCTTTCTAGGCCTGTCCTTGTACAGAAACGTGGCAAGCCATTTAATTCCTCATTATCCCAAGTGCATTGAGCGGACCGTGTTTGTGAACGTGCCCTACTTGTTCAAGATGATTTACCTGTTTCTCGGGGATGACAGCCAGTCCTTCATGAGCATTTACGGACAGGATCGGGTCAATGGGAAGCCATGCTTTTGGAGTACGTGGACCAGCACCAGTTTCCGGAAGGGATTTTGGCGGAGCAGGTCGATCTAGCTGTCAAAGACAACTCTGAAGGATTTATGAAGTGGAATAGCGAGTTGTAAAACAAAATAAAATTGTTTAATTGTAAACAATAGTTGTCCTTTATGTCATATTTACTTTTACTATTGAAAATAAGTATTTTGGGTTGATAAAGTTAAAGTTCTTTACATCAATTATCCTTTTGCCAGTCCCATCTTAATTACAACCATATACGTAATACATTGCGTTGCTACTATGGGGCATCTTGACACAGACAAATTGCTTTGGTGGCAGGCTCAAACGGAGGCTCAAATTAATGCTTGTTGTTTTTCTTTTCGTGTCGCCTGGTCGGTGAACATGAAATTATTTCTACTACTTATCGTCGAGTTTTACTGTTAATTTACAGTCTCGGGTGATTAGTTAATTGTCAAGGCGGACAATATCTTTTGCGATGGATCGGCGAAGTCCCATGCTGAAAGCACTGGAAAATGAACTGGTAAGTCCGGCAATTATTATTTCCAGTTAGGTTAGACGTTTTTAATTTGTATTTCATGCAACTTATACTCGAAAAGCTGATTACATTCTTCAGCTGATATTATTTTATGTACTAGTTAGTATCAGTCATTTAATGGGTTCCACTAACTGCTTGGATGATCACAGGTGATGGAAACCTTAGCAAGTTACCTATCCATCAAGGACCTTGGATCTTGTCGCCAGGTGTCGAAGGACTGGTACAAGGGAACGACTCCAGCGTTCCGAAAATCGGCTGTGGTTATCAAGCCTGGAAGGTGCATGGGTGCCATCAACGTTAACGCCGCCACCGTATACCGGATCTGCGACTTTGAAGCACATCCCTTTAAAAAGTTTGTTCTCGGCCCCAGGATTCTTGGAAACGGAGCTGCCATGACCAAATTTTGGGAGGTTGGCGCACCTGTCCTCACGGAGCTGGAACTGAGGGGGTTGGGCACTCAAAGGAACGTTCTCCGGAACAAATACGGAGAAATGATGATGAGCTCATCAACGCCAGGAGCAGGTGCCGACCAGCCAACTCTTGGAATGTTACTTGGAATAGGAACTTCAACGTCAAAGGACCAATCAGGATTGGAATTTGGCGGAGCGAAAACTCTGTCGGATGTCATTTTACGGAGCACGAACTTGAAGGTATAGTGACGGTGATACTGGCAACTTAAAATTTTGAAGGACTTATGAATAATCTAATTGAACGACTTAACTGTAGAAACTTCGTCTCCAAAGAATGCTGACCGAAAACGTCTGGAATAATACAACGGACTGCGGCTACCGTGACCTGGAGGCCTTGTGGAAGCTGATGCTTCCTGCTCGAAAAACGGATCCAGGAAATTTTGAAGTCAGAGTTCTCGATCTGCTCATGGCGTACGTGCAATATTTTCCATATTTATTTACTTTTTTAATATGGTTTTCTGAAATCTGGATGATGATTTTATCTAAATATTTTGAATAGATCTGATGATGTCGCGCTGATGAAAGAACCATTCAACTTGTCCTTGCACGCCCTTTCATTTCCGCTGGAGACCTTGACCTTGGACATTGGAGAGCTTACCAAACCCGCCGTCATTGCCCAGTTGCTGGAACCATTCAAAAACTCTTTAAGGAAGCTCATCTTGTTCCGAAGTAATCATCAGTACGGTCCAAAACCTTGCAAGGACTTTCCATTCGGAATCCACTTTCCAAACCTGAAGGTCTTCCATGTGACCGCTTGGTTTGTAGGCTCGATGAAGTTTCTCGAATTTATGCCAAAGCTGGAGACCCTCCACGTTTCCTGTACCACTGACAAGGATAACTTTGAGAAAGGCGACTTTGAGCCCGGCGACGACTTTGTGGAAATGGTCGAGGTGAGTGACCAGCGCTGGAAGAGTGGACTGAGGAACGCGAGAATGGAGGAGTTAACGGAGTTTCGCACAAGTCGCTGGACACTGCGCCAGGCGATACCAAGTCTTGGAGAAAGCATGCCAAACTTGAGGCGGATCACCTTGGCAGTGATCATTTACGGGAGGCTGGATGAAGTTCTGGAGAGCATGTTGGATCACTGGAAGGACTTACGAGAGCTCACGCTGTACGTCAACAGAGGCGTTACCAGTCTGACAGCCCACACCATGAATCAAGTGAAACGTGAGCAATTTAGATTTTGTTTAGATGGGAATATTAATTAAACTTAAATGCAATTAATATAGCCTGTTTAAATATTAATTATTTTCTTTCTTGCAATTAAAACAGGTTTGGACAAATTCTCCATTTACGCCTCAAAACCGGGAAAATGTTACATCGTCAATATCCGCCGGGACAACGACACGCCGCACGTGTGGGCAGCGGAACCTCACGAGGAAAGCGACGAGTACGAAGAGGAGTTTTCTTAAAAGTGGAGTCTAGGAAATCTGTCCATATATTTCTTGTTTTCTGCTATAATTTCAATTCCCAAATTAATTCCATTAATTAACTTTCGTTCATGTTTGTATAAGTTCAATTTTCATGTATTAAAAAGTCAATGGTATGCTGTTGCAATTTTTTCAAATTTTAATTTATTTGCTTAATTCATAATTTAATTTTGTGCTTTAATAAGTACCATCAATGAACAGTTTACTAGGTATGTGTCAAAAGTGACAAAAAAATATTTTTCTTCCAATTACTAATTGTTTTATTCTGGTGGCGGTGAATATTCTGTATTATTGCTGGAACTTCCAGCCTGGAAGCTAATTATCCTCCAGGAGCCCTCCGGGAACCTGATCTCGATCTATGTACTCCAAAAGCACAGGCTCCCAGCTTGCACGATCCCTCCCAAAAATATTGATACATTTTTGGTTCTCGCTGCTGAGGAAAAAGTAGGCGAGCTTAAATATCGGTGGCACGTTGACAAACACCACTTTCTCGACGCAACGCGGAAAGTTGGGCGTCAGGATTTGGCCCATGCGACGATAAAAGTAGAAGCCTGAAATTGTGAAGTGAACAGAAATGTTAACCATGTCGTAGTAAAAAACTCAAACGAACATGTATCTAAAATGATAACCTATAGATTGATAAACGTACAGCGAAGACTGGCATGCTTATCGACACTGTATCCATCCAAGTTGATAAGCAAGTTGAATTGAGTGATATCCTGTCCTTCAGCTCGAAGCTGCCTGACCTGCGCCTCTGATTCCTCGTGAAGTTTGACAATGTACCTACCTAGACGGTCCGCTGAGGAATGGTCATCCGCGAGCAGTTTGGAAATGTTCAACTGGCCAAGGTCAAAGTACAGCACTAGAAAAGACACACATATGACAAAATATTGACTTTCCACAAACCACGAATTAATGAATTACTTTTAAGTTCATGGTTAAAATGAAAACTTACGAGGCTTTCCAGTCTTATCCTTCGTGTTTCGGGTGTAGGGAAAGCGGATGCTCAAGTCGCCCCAGTTTTCTTCCAGGATTTTATCGATTTTCCCTTCCTTCCTCCATTCCAGATGCTGACGAGTAGTATTTTTGTTAAGCAATAAAAATGCCGTTTGTAATTAGCGACCTCTATTTTAAAAATTAATTTGGCCAGTAATAATACTATCTTCTTTAAAGAGTTAAGTTTACAATTACCTCTCTGAGTAACTGGAGAGCCTCCTCCAACTTGAAGTCGGTTTGATATAGCCATTTAGCTAGGTAATAATCTTCCTCCATGAACTCATGGGTCAACTCATCCTTGGCCAGTTTTCTTAATTTGCTAATATCGTCCTTTTCATTATTTGTGAGTTGGCTGAGATCCAACGAGAAAATTGAGTGCTTACTTTGCATTGCAAAAATTGAAGACCAGAAACAAAAGTTGAAAAAGCTTTTCTTTTCGAATTGCTGTGCAGAATTCTGAGAACCTTGTCAAGTCACTTCAAAAGCTAAAGTCCTTATGACTGGGTGGATTTGAATGGGTAGATAATTAGATATCTACAAATACATTTGTTGTGCGTTTCTACTGACAGTTCCCTTGCTTTGCTGACACAAGGGATTATAATTTAGACGAAAATAGCTCATTGAAACAACTACATACCTAGCAATTATACCGTGTAGCATGCCATGCTCATCAGTAACACGTTAAATAAAGTCAATACTCATATAATACGTGAGAAATGTCTCGTAAGTCCTTAGGCTAGATATGCTTAAACTTTTTACAAGCAACTTGTGATAGGAATAACTTCTGAATTTTGTTTCTGTTGTCGTAAGAAAGTAAACTGTGTACATACTTACACATATTTTTAGAAGCATATTCCCTTGTCTTTTTTTACTTTAAAACTTATGACAGAACGTCCGTCCAACTTCACGTTATCCTCCAACTCGAAATGAATCATTGTTGTTAGGATTAACATGAAAACTTGTGTAAACCTATGTAATTCATGCATAATGTGTGAAAACCATTATTTACAATGTTCTGAGTCATATTTTCAGAGTATCAAACATTTCAAGCCTGAACAACAACTAAAAACCAGCATTCGGATTCCTTACTCGTAACGAAATTGTATTTGCTTTGGAAATGTCTACACCAGTCGGTATTGGCCACATTGATCTGATCTGATGGTAGCCTAATTGTAAAGAGAAATACAGTAATCGACGACAATATTTATTGCATGAAACTTTATTAGCATCCTATTTAATTTTCGTTTTGCAACTGTGCCAAATCCCGAATTGTGCTGCCTCGTAAATGACGCTTTTTGTCTTTCAGTTCAAATTGGATGAGGACCAAAAAGTACGTAATCATAGTAGCGCTTACCTGGAAAAATTCGAGAACCCACATGAATCTTTACATGGTCAAATATTGATTGCGTTATGAATGAAAAAGAATCGATTAAACAAATCAAATATTATGTGCGTGTAATTACGGTAGGAAGGATGCTTCGACAAAGCGTGAAAAAGTAGCCCGGTTGTATTGAGGGCGGCTCCAACATCCCAGAAATATGGTACATTCTCACCTTTGGATATTCATTTTAACAAAGCTATTATCTGATATTTTGTTGTCATCAATATTTGGATTTAGAGAACATAATTTTTACCCTTGAACTTAAATTATGGTTTCGCATCACCCACTCGTATGAGCCAATGTCCCGGAGCGCAGTGACGCACGAGCGTCCCTGAAATTGGAAAGTTTAAGGAGTGGATGTTTGAGTGGTTTAAATGCTAATAGCTTAACTAGGTATGCGTTAAACAACATTGATGTCATACCTGGTTGCGGATATCTGATGCGATCAGCCACAGGAAAGAAAATGCCAACAAATTTGAAAGCAACTGCGGACCAATGACAAGAGATGAGTTACGCAGTCCTACAGACGAGGCCCATCCGTAAAATTGAAAGAAGAAAAAGACGATATTAACGAGCAGTGTGCCCACTCCAGTTAGCATCGTCCACTGAAATGTGACATTGACCTCTTTGACGAGAAGGTTGATTCTCTTAAAATTCCCCAAAATTTTCAGCAGCTTCTCCTCCTCAGCCTTCAAATGCGACAGTTGTAAATTACACTGTTCCTTAAGCGCTCGCAGCGCAAATGAAATGTAGTAGAGCAGCCCTGCGGCGACGTAAAACTGGGAAATGCGAATCATGGATAGTCCGAGGGCAACAAATTCAATTATGGGTGCAGTAACCAGTAAGAAAAGGCTGGAGTGCAATAACTGAGTGCCAATCTGTATCGACCAGAAAGCTGCACTGAAGAACGACTGACAAGCAATTGCAACAGTGACAACCACAAGCAACTTGATTCTTTTTCGGGTTGTCGCCAACAGCTTCAAGATTGAGGTTAACGAGTTGGGATTCTGTTTCCAGTTTTCTAGTTGAAGGTCGACGATGAACTCGACAATTTGATGATGGAAGTTTTGAATCAGTACGCGTTCCTTGACGGCCATAGCCAAACAGAAAATATCTGCTGCGACACCAACATCCTTTGTCATTGTATTTGTAGCGATATCAATGTCTGCCCAGTTACCAAATAAGGCCACCAACTCGACCCGATTGAAGCGAAAAATGAGCATGAAAATAATACTGACGCTTGCCTTTAGGTATGCGATAATGGTTGGATAGGAGGACCAAGAAAAGGATAGTTCAGAATTTGGTTCCAGGGAAAATATAAATGTTCCCGTGAGCTGGGACACTTTCACGGGGAACGAGAGGAGATTTCGCAATTCCGTGCGAACGAGCAGTTGCACAGAATTTGGGGTGTGAAGAGACATCATTAATTTGCGCATATAAAACACGAACTGCCTATGCTAATAGCCTTTTCCGCCTATCTGTAGTATTATTGTGTTCACCTGAATGCAATTAAGCTAATTATTAACAATATGTTCATTGATTTGGATATATGAATTAGCTAATTAACAATAAAAAACATTGTGTAGATACCTCTACTACAATTTCATTAATCGTTTGGGAAAGTGCTTGCTTTGGTCTGAATCATTAATTGTTTTATTGAATATTAAATTTTCTTTATTCTATTTAAAAATATTCTAAGTCCAAATTCCTTGAATTTTCCATCATTTTCCGAGCAAATTCAGGCATGTGAATTTCCTCGGAAAAAATAAGATTTCCGAGCAAATTAATTGAATTAACGAGCAACTTATTTTTTCTATGATGCAAAATAAATACTTGCCATTGGTTATTGCTCATAAAATATAGCTTAACAATGGTACGTGGTAAAATAATGAATTAGTACATCTGTAATTTGTACATTTAGCGACATCAATAATAACAGTCATTATGTATTAGGTACCTTAACCAATTACCACGTCCAGTCTATAAAACCTGACAAAGCGAGTTCTCTCCTCACTTTCACCGAAACGATACACAAGAATTCACATATGTATTGCAAGCAAATTAAAAGTGGTCAGCTTTTTCTAGACATAGCGAAAGAAATGGATTCACGTTAGAAATTATGGGCGATGAATACAACATCTGAATACCGTCGTCCGTATGATATCGACGATCTCTTGTTCCGTCATCTTACATAAAAAAGGTTGTACGTTTTCATGATTAATTAAGTGGAAATTGCCTGCTACCCAGAAAGTGAAACCCATTTCATGTATAAAGTTATAACATGTGGTTCATAGCTTAATCAAATGGTCGGGGTCATGACGCCGCCAGTCAGCTACAGCATAGTGTTCCGAAAGCACCGAGGAACGTTCTCCTCACAAGTGCCGAAACGCGCTACACAAATGCCTTCGTTGGCCGTACTGAACTATGCAAGAACACTAGTAACTCTGGGGAACCGATTTTATTCCTTAATTCCTCAACATTGTGCGCCAAACCATTTTACCGTTAGTTTCAGACGCAAACGTTCCAGAAACATTTTCTGGTTTACACATCAATTATTGTCATTATTAGTTACATTACTGGAAGGATTATATAATTTATACGGAAATTCAGCACCAGTGTCTATCCTTCTGCTTATATACCAAGGATTTGTTGTAATCTCCAAATTGACGACAGTATCCTGCATTGTCGTATTTCAGTTCAAAGACTTAGAGGCATGTCATCTACTTAACTGTTTATTCAAAAGACAAAACGGCATCGTCGGTGGGTACAAACTGAAACGGAACCGTCGTCATGAAGATATATTCTTGACATTTGTTGTAACAACTTCAATACTGAGTAGTTGTATATATTCTATTCTTATTCCAACTGTTGCAATCATTCTACCTTGTGCTCATTATAACCATTTATTTAGTGCACTATTAAACGAAACATGTTTGCCATCCATTTATCACAGAATGGTATTTGCCGTTATTCAGGCATTTCTAGCCTTTCCAGGAGCACTGCTGGCCAGCAATATGGCTGTTGTAACTATGATAACATTACGAGAAATCCAGAACAATCTAAAGCGTCTAAGGTTTGTCATGCCCGATTCAATTACTGATTTAGTTTTAAAAAGGTTAGGCTTATTAACTAAAATTTGGTTAAATTTTCAGGTGCCTAGTACGATGGCGAGCAAATATAAGTGGCAAAGATGTTTGGCTATACCAACAAGTTGCAGGGTACTACAGGCGGATTCAATTATTTGTTATTCTCAGCGACCAATGTTTCCAGACCTACATTTGGCCAACCGTTCACTTTCTTGGAGCCGTGATCAGTATATTCATATTGTACGCTCTACTTTGTTTCGGGGATCAACTATCCGGCATAATCAAGATAGGTCTGGTAACTAACGGAACGTTGATTGTTACCGTGTCCTGTGTTATCATGGAAATGGGTAGTCAACCAATTGTATATTCCAAAGTCATTTTGTCGAAGGTAAAATCATGGGGAGGATGCAAGTGGTCAGCTAAATTTTTCCGTAGCTGTCCACTAATATCACTGCGGGTGGGGGAATTTCATAAAATGGATAAACAGAGAGGACCGGCCTTCATTCGGTTTATTATTCAGCGAACTGTGTTTCTTGTCATGAAGACGAAAGCTGACAACGTGGACCTGTCCTAATTCAGTGTCTAGGTGTATATGTTATAATTGTGATATCGTTCATTGTTCTTTTTACCAGCTTATGAGCCTAATAACTACGAACATGTATTAAATACTTTCCTACCTACATACATCATTCGAGGTGCCATACTTCAATATATTAAGCTCCTGAATCTGCTAGGCCAGTTAAGGTCTACGCATTGACACACTTAAGGACACCTGGAGGTCACCAGTATGATGGATAAGTGGTGCGAACTTTCCATACATAATGCGTTTCAAGACAATCCTTGTCGTTGAATCATAAAGAGTTCCAAAAATCAATATACCTGCGATGTATCAATATCAACGCCTATCGAACTTTGGAGTCAGTTTTTCACTAAACCTTGGTTGATTTCTGTGCCGTAACCTATTATGTAACCCAACCCCAGTAGCCTTGGACTTTATACTGGAACTTATGATGGATCGAAATGTAGGAGTATATCCACTCTTGAAATTTCCACCTTAATATTTCAGCTAAAGCTCGTGCATTATTTCATATTTAACTGGTTGGTTTGCAAACATTGTATAAATAAAATCAATACGTTCATCATCTTTTTGCAAACGCCAAAGGATATAGATTCGTTATAAAACACTTCACCCAAGTGTTGTTTACAAAAATATTGCGATGAAATGTATTATTAATTATTGTAAATATCGTGGGGCCATAATTCAAAAGTAAAAATAATTGTATATGTTTCCATTGTAATATTTTGTATTGCCGCAAGTCTTTCCGCAGGTGCACCGATAGATAAGCTGTTACGGCATTTATTTGTCAAAAATGATCTTGCAACACTTTTCTTTGCATATATTGTTGTAGAAATGATTGTGCCCGCGAATATTTTACGACGCTGTTTCTTTTCAATTGTTTACGGAATAACTCTAGCAGATCAATTTCAGCAGGATGCCTATACACAACTACAAGACGTTTTCGTGTCTCAAGCAAAATGCACGGTGAATTTCCTGTCTCAGTTTCTATCTGAAGATAACCCTTTACTGCAAAGATGCTCCGCGGAAGGAGATTGCGTTTTATTTCATTTTGATCACGACACTCCAGCATCGCGACAAAAACCTAAGCCCAAATATAGTGGTTGGCAATGCGCTATTCGAAGTGTTTGGTACGGCCGTTATCACCAATTCTGCTTTGTTAAAATCATCACTCTGAACGACAGTGACAATACAGCCAGTAAAAGTCCATTGAATTCGGATGAAAATAATAATCAATTGGTTCCATGTCTGGAGAAACCAATGTTCCCTACTCACATCCTAATGTTTGTGCAGTATTCTAGAATGGAAATTGGATCGCAAAGCGAAGGTCAACTCATCCTGTCCGAAATAATTGACTCGTGGAGTAAAGCATCGATAATCATTATTACATCGGAACCGGGTTTCGATCGGAATACAATCTTCTTTGGATGTTCGGTGTGTGTTAACTTTAAAGTTTTAAGCCAAGTCAAATCGACACCTTTGTCAGACGTGATATTCAACAGGATTTTTCGTACTGTACACCTCATTCCATTCATAGTCCCATCAAGGTTGGAACAACTCGACAATTTGGTAATCAAAGCAAACAAAATGTTTAAGATTTCTTTTATGGAATCGTTGACAGGTATGAGTGGCTCGAACGATGCGTACAACTGCGCGGAAAATTTCCGGTCATCTACGGAGGTAACCTATCTGGAATCGGAGCAAAAGTGTTCTCTGTATTTGTCTCTTAAAAGCTTGAACTGCACAGGGTTTACACTTTGGTGCAAGTATGATCTCCCTGAGAAATTCTACATGGCAACTGCCTCCTTATACCAAATGTCAATTGATCAGGAAACTGATGACGAATGGGGAGAGTACAAGACCAGCAGGATCCTTCCTCTGACGTTTGGGGGCCAGGCGGATGACCTTCACTATTTTATACTGCTGACTAAACAGGAAAGCAGATCTCACATGAAGTTTAACTTGACCCTGCTAATGCAGCCATTCTGCCTGCACATTTGGCTCTGGATATTGTTTTCAGCGCTTATTGTAATACTGATTTTATTTGTGTCTGGTTCTGATATACGGAAACAAACGCAAATGGCGATTGCTGTTGAATGGGTTATGTCTACGCTTCTTGAACAAGTTGACGATAAATTGACCAATTATTTGCGAAAAAGTTGGCTGATTTTGCTTATTTGGCTGTTTGCCACCCTCCTTCTGAGGAATCTCTACACTTCGTCAGTGGTCTCCCATTTGACAAGGGCCGAAGGTCCGACGGATTTACCCCGAAATTTGTACGATATGATGGCAACAAATAAAACAACTATCTTTACAGATACTATGCTCTTTCTTGAATCCAGTCATGAGTTGGCCAATGTTTTTGAAAATTCCACCAATATAATCAAGGTTCCGACGTACTCCGGATCTTCTGAACTGGTCAAAAATATTTCCCAGTACCTTCCCATATCATGCGATAATCCTGCTAACGCCGGCATCGTCTTTTTTACGAGTCCATCAAGGCTGTGCGAAACCGAGGGTCGTATTGCATTCCTGTATAAAACACTAGATTTGAGAATGCTGTCAAGTGTTAGACTTCTGAAGTATACCATTAAATTGAATGGAAGACGGAAAATGTACTTGAGTCCTAACGGGGGAACCATACATTCGCAGCCTATTCACCTGTTTGCAGTGCAACGTTGGTATTTTGTACAGCACGTGGAACGCCAAATGTCGAGACTGGTGGAAAGTGGAATATTTTCCCGCATGAAGGTGATATATGATACATTTCAACAGTGGAATTTGCTGAAGAATATGCGAGATTCAAAGAATGTGGAGGAGCAATGGGGAAACATTAATAACTATAATTTGTTCACTTACACAATTCAGGTTACGGAAGGAATTGTTAATGATGATGGCGCTATTACGGAGGGAAACGGGACGGTGAAGTGGAATGATTTTTGGGTCATGTATGCTTTCTACTTGTATTTGAACTGCGTTTGTTTATGTGTGCATTTTATGAGTGGTTTGATAACCAGGTTGTTTTGTTCAAGCACAATTTATCCATTATAATTTTTGATTAAGTAATCACGATTGGTTGGACGAATTTATTACAAAAGTTGTAATCCGAAATAAAATGATGTGAACATTGTAAATATATTTAGCTTAGTTAGAAATAATGCGAACAGAAGTATTATGAAAATGAAAACGAATTTCATTTTAATAGCAGCAAGCTGGCAGTCTGACTTGCCACAAAATTCTCCACAATCAAAGGCGAAGTTTCCTCAACAAAGTTGATATCTCCAACATATACTTTCACAACTTGACATGATCTTAAAAATCGCTTTCGCCATGGAGTTGAGATTCCACTTCTTGGCTGACTATATTTGCATTTCATTTCTTCAGCCAATAAATTCCTTGAAGCACTGAACACATTCGCAAGACTTGTGTATACGAATGTTGTGGCCACTGAAACTGCAGTGTTCAAAGCGCACCCGCCGATCATCAGAAGCATAGCAATGGGCAGCTGCCATCCCAATTTAATACAAGCATAAAGGCTAATCATTTGCACAATAATAGAGCAACATATTACCGCAGGAATCATGTACATTGAATATATTTCCCGATAAGCCGCCGCCATTATTTGGACTTCGCGGAACATTAAATAAGTTGTTAACTTTCGGCAACATTTTAGTCGATTATCGATTAGGCGTATATAGGATCTCAACCAATAACATTTTAAGAGTAGCCCAATTGAGGAGTGAAACAATGAGCCCATTAGCAGAAAGCTCCAGTTGAAATAGGATAGTATCAAAAGAAGTAGTTTTACTAAAACTTCCCTGATACTCCATGTGGCCTTGTATCCGAAGCCGATGTTGCCCATGCACTGATCGTAAACCTACCAGAATCCTCCAAGATGATTGGGCATACATGGATTCATGAACACGTCCGCATGGTAAAAGAGAGGAACCACTACTCCAGATATTTCAAATATCCTCAGCACTACTTTGATCGCTTTACCAAAAGTTGTGTTTTCTTTTCGCCAGTCATTTTCTAAACCAAGAAATTCGTCAACTATTTTCACCAGTCTTTGTCAAGAAAATTTCAAATTATGAGGACTATATTTACCTTTTCTGCGGCACTCCAGTCGCAACATGCTGTTGACTAGGGACACAATTTCCGCTGATTTTACATAAACAACATGCTGAGTGTACCAAAGCATCAAAACTGCGCTATGGTTTAGAAACGCATACAATTTAGCAAATAATTCGGTCTTATTCCAAGTTGAAAGGATCTGCAACGAAACCATACAGATGTAAGTAGCAGCGACGCGCAATCGAATTTTGTATATTTGAATTTCTCTGGTAGAAACATGTTCCAGGCGTAGTCGAGAATGATTCCATTTGTACGGAACTGTACCGTACATATTTGCCAGCTGCAAGTACTCCAGAAAAACTTGGAGAAGATTTTCTGAAATAAGCATATTGATTGGCTCAAAGAGAAAATCAAACCTCAATTCTTGCTTGCTTGAATGCAATTATGGGTATTTTCCTAGACAAGTATCTTCAAATCTGGAGTGGCGGGACGATCACGGTTTTCCCCAGTAGCTGATGTGAGCTGTCATCGCTATTCAACGCGGTCAATTTAAGGAATTGTGCCCCGCCAAGTATTTATTCTGTTTCAGGGAAGCTATGGTGGAGCTTGAACTGCTGAGGACGGTGTCTATTTAATTTCATATAAATGAAGGCCAATAGAAATTATTTGCATTAAGCAGCTGTGGGAGTGTTCGTAGTTCGTACCATACTTGTTGATTTTGGCCAGGTTAGAAATATTCGATGGCAAATATTAACCTTGAAGGCTCACTTATTAAGTGGCGGAGCCGCTTTATAAGATCGAGATGTCCGTCCGTCTGTCCGTCTGTCCGTCCGTCCGTCCGTCCGTCTGTCCGTCTGTGCGCGCTCTAACTCAAAAACGGTTTGACTTTTTTGAAATCTGTTTTCGGCAATCGATAACTGGTCACATGAGAAGGGTCCAGCGTGATTTTGAAATACGTAGGTCAACTGTAACCGTTAGAAACCGTTACGAGGTCAAATATTTTAAAGGCTAACATATGGCAAGTAACATATCATTCGACTCGTCTATGACCATAGCACATAGATATGAGGTCATTCCGGGGTTGACGGTTACTGTTTAACGGTTACAGCGATTTTAAATAATTTTACATTTTATGCTCTCCTGCTTAAGTGGTTTGGAATATTCCACTTCTGTTTTCGGCAAACGACTTGTCATCACATGGGCTTTACCTGACATGCTCACCAGCTCCAAAGGTTAACGGCAACGGTTAGAAACCGTTAAGAGGTCAACATGTTTAAATGACAACATATGGCAAGTGATATATCATTCGACTCGTCTAACAACATAATACACAGATCTACGGTCATTTTGAAGGTGACGGTTACGGTTTAACGGTTACGACGATTTCAAATGGTCCTGTTTAAATGGTCTTGAAGTTTGGACTTCAGTTTTTGATAAATGGCTTCTCACCACAAGCGTTTTATGTGAAAAGCTTGGCAGCCATAACGGCCAACGGTAACCGTTAGAAACCGTTACGATTTCGAAATTTGTAAAAGTCACTTAGGGCAAGTGGCATATCATTCGACTCCCCTGAGTGTTCTTTATGCAAATCCGAATGCATTTTAATTGTAACGGTTACCGTTAAACGGCAATACCTGATTTTTGGTTTTTGTGTTCTAACTTGATAATGGATTGGAATATATGCATTCTGTTTTTAACAAACGATTCCTTATAGTGGTATTCAGTTGACCATTTTGAAAGATGCATGTTAAGGGTGTCCCTGCTCCGCCACTTTGCTACATGTTAGCTTGCTGAGTTTATTAGATAGGATCATAGATGAACAAGAACATATTACAAATATATGTTCTTATTCGTCTATGAGATAGGATAAATATAAGCATCCTACGACACCACTTGCACCGACTCGTCTGCCTGACGTGAATTTATAATAAGTGTTCCATTAGATACGTATAGAATCCATTGTCGAGATAAATAGCAATATATTAATAAACCAGACCAAAACCAACATTCACACAGTCCTGGGTGGACATACGGTTGATTGATGGACATTTTTTTGAGACGGAACGGTAGTGCTGACTGCTAACAATCACTGGCGACTAGGTATGGTGGACATACGATGAACATTTCGGTTATATTTAAAGAAGTTGTTAGGTAGCATCCTTATGTTACCACTCATTTAGCATTATTGGTTGTATA
>CM023203.3:39775-150363 GCA_004115045.4 Sinella curviseta
TCGCGACAATCTATTTTAAACGTTCTTTAGCTTATACAACCAATAAAGCTAAATGAGTGGTAACATAAGGATGGTAACTAACAACTTCTTTAAATATAACCGAAATGTTCATCGTATGTCCACCATACCTAGTCGCCAGTGATTGTTAGCACTACCGTTCCGTCTCAAAAACATGTCCATCAATCAACCGTATGTCCACCCAGGACTGAGTCAATGTTGGTATTGGTCTGGTTTATTAATATATTGCTATTTATCTCGACAATAGATTCTACACGTATCTAATAGAACACTTATTTTAAATTCACGTCAGGCAGACGAGTCGGTGCAAGTGGTGTCGTAGGATGCTTATATTTATCCTATCTAACAAACGAGCCTTCAGGGTTAATATTTGCCATCGAATAGTTCTAAACTGGCCAAAATCAAGAAGTATGGTACGAACAACGAACACTCCCACAGCTGCTTAATGCAAATAATTTCTATTGGCCTTCATTTATATGAAATTAAATAGACACCGTCCTCAGCAGTTCAAGCTCCACCATAGCTTCCCTGAAACAGAATAAATACTTGGCGGGGCACAATTCCTTAAATTGACCGCGTTGAATAGCGATGACAGCTCACGTCAGCTACTGGGGAAAACCGTGATCGTCCCGCCACTCCAGATTTGAAGATACTTATCTAGGAAAATACCCATAATTGCATTCAAGCAAGCAAGAATTGAGGTTTGATTTTCTCTTTGAGCCAAACAATATGCTTATTTCAGAAAATCTTCTCCAAGTTTTTCTGGAGTACTTGCAGCTGGCAAATATGTACGGTACAATTCCGTACAAATGGAATCATTCTCGACTACGCCTGGAACATGTTTCTACCAGAGAAATTCGAATATACAAAATTCGATTGCGCGTCGCTGCTACTTACATTTGTATGATTTCGTTGCAGATCCTTTCAACTTGGAATAAGACCGAATTATTTGCTAAATTGTATGCGTTTCTAAACCATAGCGCAGTTTTGATGCTTTGGTACACTCAGCATGTTGTTTATGTAAAATCAGCGGAAATTGTGTCCCTAGTCAACAGCATGTTGCGACTGGAGTGCCGCAGAAAAGGTAAATATACTCCTCAAAATTTGAAATTTTGTTGACAAAGACTGGTGAAAATAGTTGATGAAGTTCTTGATTTAGAAAATGACTGGCGAAAAGAAAACACAACTTTTGGCAAAGCGACCAAACTAGTGCTGAGGATATTTGAAATATCTGGAGTAGTGCTTCCTCTCTTTTACCATGCGGACGTGTTCATGAATCCATGCCCAATCATCTTGGAGGATTCTGGTTGGTTTACGATCAGTGAATGGGCAATATCGGCTTCGGATACAAGGCGACTTGGAGTATCAGGGAAGTTTTAGTAAAACTATTTCTTTTGATACTATCCTATATCAACTGGAGCTTTCTGTTAATGGGCTCATTGTTTCATTCCTCAATTGGGCTACTCTTAAAAAGCTATTGGTTGAGATCCTATATACGCCTAATCGATAATCGACTAAAATGTTGCCGAAAGTTAACAACTTATTTAATGTTCGCGAAGTCCAAATAATGGCGGCGGCTTATCGGGAAATATATTCAATGTACATGATTCCTGCGGTAATATGTTGCTCTATTATTGTGCAAATAATTAGCCTTTATGCTTGTATTAAATTGGGATGGCAGCTGCCCGTTGCTATGCTTCTGATGATCGGCGGGTGCGCTTTGAACACTGCAGTGGCCATAACATTCGTATACACAAGTCTTGTGAATGTGTTCAGTGCTTCAAGGAATTTATTGGCTGAAGAAATGAAATGCAAATATAGTCAGCCAAGAAGTGAAATCTCAACTCCCTGGCGAAAGCGATTTTTAAGATCATGTCAAGTTGTGAAAGTATATGTTGGAGATATCAACTTTGTTGAGGAAACTTCGCCTTTGATTGTGGAGAATTTTGTGGCAAGCCAGACTGCCAGCTTGTTGCTGTTAAAATGAAATTGATTCTAATTTTCATGATACTTATGTTCACATTATTTGTATCTAAACTACATATATTTACAATTTTCACATCATGTTACTTATGATTACAACTTTTGTAATAAAAGCATCTAACCAATCGTGATTACTTTATCAAAAATTGTAATGGATACATTGTGCTTGCACAAAACAACCTGTTTATGAAACCACACATAAAATGCACGCATAAACAAACGCAGTTCAAGTACAAGTAGAAAGCAAAGATGACCCAAAAATCATTCCACTTCACCGTCCCGTTTCCCTCCGCAATAGCACCATCATCATAAACAATTCCTTGCGTAACCTGAACTGTGTAAGTGAATAAATTATAGTTGTTAATGTTTCCCCATTGCTCCTCCACATTCTTTGAATCTCGCATATTCTTCAGCAAATTCCACTGTTGAAATGTATCATATATCACCTTCATTCTGGAAAATATTCCACTTTCCACCAGTCTCGACATTTGGCGTTCCACGTGCTGTACAAAATACCAACGTTGCACTGCAAACAGGTGAATAGGCTGCGAATGTATGGTTCCCCCGTTTGGACTCAAGTACATTCTCCGTTTTCCATTCAATTTAATAGTATACTTCAGAATTCTAACACTTGAAAGCATTCTCAAGTCTAGTGTTTTATACAGGAATGCAATACGACCCTCAGTTTCGCACACCTTTGATGGACTCGTGAAAAAGACGATGCCGGCGTTAGCAGGATTATCGCATGATATGGGAAGGGATTCGGAAATATTTTTGACCAGTTCCGAAGATCCGGAGTACGTCGGAACCTTGATTATATTGGTGGAATTTTCAAAAACATTGGCCAACTCACGACTGGATTCAAGAAAGAGCATAGTATCTGTAAAGATAGTTGTTTTATTTGTTGTCATCATATCGTACAAATTTCGGGGTAAATCCGTCGGACCTTCGGCCCTTGTCAAATGGGAGACCACTGACGAAGTGTAGAGATTCCTCAGAAGGAGGGTGGCAAACAGCCAAATAAGCAAAATCAGCCAGCCTTTTCGCAGACAATTTGTCAATTTATCGTCAACTTGTTCAAGAAGCGTAGACATAACCCATTCAACAGCAATCGCCATTTGCGCTTGTTTCGGTATATCGGAACCAGACAGGTATAAAATCAGTATTACAATAACCGCTGAAAACAATATCCAGAGCCAAATGTGCAGGGAAAATGGTTGCATTAGCAGGGTCAAGTTAAACTTCATGTGAGATCTGCTTTCCTGTTTAGTCAGCAGTAGAAAATAGTGAAGGTCATCCGCCTGGCCCCCAAACGTCAGAGGGAGTATCCTGCTGGTCTTGTACTCTCCCCATTCGTCATCAGTTTCCTGATCAATTGACATTTGGTATAAGGAGGCAGTTGCCATGTAAAATTTCTCAGGGAGATCATACTTGCACCATAGTGCAAACCCTGTGCAGTTCAAGCTTTCAAGAGACAAATACAGAGAGCACTTTTGCTCCGATTCCAGAGAGGTTACCTCCGCAGATAACCGGAAACCTTCCGCGCAGTTGTACGCATCGTTCGAGCCACGCATGCCTGTCAACGATTCCATAAAAGAAATCTTGAACATTTTGTTTGCTTTGATTACCAAATTGTCGAGTTGTTCCAACCTTGATGGGACTATGAATGGAATGAGGTGTACAGTACGAAAAATCCAGTTGAATAGCATGTCTGACAAAGCTGTCGCTTTGACTTGGCTTAAAACTTTAAAGTTAACACACACCGAACATCCAAAGAAGATTGCATTCCGATCGAAACCCGGTTCCGATGTAATAATGATTATCGATGCTTTACTCCACGAGTCAATTATTTCGGGCAGGATGAGTTGACCTTCGCCTTGCGATCCAATTTCCATTCTAGAATACTGCACAAACATTAGGATGTGAGTAGGGAACATTGGTTTCTCCAGACATGGAACCAATTGATTATTACTTTCATCCGAATTCAAGGGAATTTTACTGGCTATATTGTCACTGTCGTTCCGAGTGATTATTTTAACAAAGCAGAATTGATGATAACGTCCGTACCAAAAACTTCGTATAGCGCATTGCCAATCGCTATATTTGGGCTTAGTTTTTTCTCGCGATGCTGGGGTGTCGTGGTCGAAATTGAATAAAACGCAATCTCCTTCCGCAGAGCATCTTTGCAGTAAAGGGTTATCTTCAGATGAAAAGTTATACATGAAATTCACCGTGCATTTTGCTTGAGACACGAAAACGTCTTGTAGTTTTGTATAGGCATCCTGCTGAAATTGATCTGATAGAATTATTCCGAAAACAATTGAAAAGAAACAGCGTTGTAAAATATTAGTGGGCACAATCATTTCTAAATAATATATGCCAAGAAAGGTGTTGCAGGATTACTTATGAGAAATATATTTCCCAACAGCTTATCAATCGGTGCACTGAACAAGAACTAGTCACCACTGCGGAGACTCTCGTTCGTGGAAGTAACAAGTGTGACAATAAAAACAAGCACAATTAATTTTACATTTGTAATATGGCCGGCCCAATGATATTTACAACAATTAAGAATACATTTCATCCCAACATTTTTGTAAAAAACACTTGGGTGAAGTGGTATATGCTGTTTCATATCCTTCGACTTTTCAATGTATTTAACCAAGATAACGAGCTTATTGATTTTATTTATACAATGTTTGCAAACTAACCAGATTCCTGTTGTGCACGAGCATGAAGCGGTGAATCAAGTAATGCACGAGCTACACCTGAAATATTAAGGTGGAAATTTCACGAGTGAATGATATACTCCTACATTTTGTTCCATCATAAGTTCCAGTTTAAAGTCCAAGGTTAAGAGAAATGGGATTGGGTTACTGAACATGGTTCCGGAAATTACATGATCGCTGTCACATTTAGAACTTATTCCTAGCAGTTGAATTAGGACAGGTCCAAGTTGTCAGCTTGCGTCTTCATGACAAGAAACACGGTTCGCTGTGCAATAAACCGAATGAATGCTGGTCCTCTCTGCCGATCCATTTTATGAAATTCCCCTACCCTCAATGAAATTAGAGGACAACTACGGAAAAATTTTTCTGCCCATTTGCATCCTCCCCATGACATTACCTTAGACAAAATGACCTTGGAATATATGATTGGTTTGCTGCCCATTTCCATGATAACACAGGACACGGTAACAATCAACGTTCCGTTAGTTACCAGGCCAATCTTGATTATGCCAGATAGTTGATCACCGAAACAAAGCAGAGCGTACAAAATGAATATGCTGATTACAGCTCCAAGAAAGTGAACTGTTGGCCAAATGTAGGTCTGGAAACATTGGTCGCTGAGAATAACAAATACTTGAATCCGCCTGTAGTAGTTACCAACTTGATGGTATAGCCAAACATCTTTGCAACTTAAGTTTGCTCGCCATCGTACTAGGCACCTGAAAATTGAACCAACTTTTAGTTAATGATCCTAACCATGGTTTAATGAAATCAGTAATTAAATCGGACGATTTGACAAACCTTAGACGCTTTAGATCGTTCTGGATTTCTCGTAATGTTATCATAGTAATTACTGCTGTATTACTTGCTAGCAGCGCTCCTGGAAAGGCTAAAAATGTCTGAATAGCAGCAAATAATATTCTTTGATAAACGGATGCCACACATGTTTCGTTTAATACTTTGCTAAATAAATGGTTGTAATGAACACATGGTAGAATGATTGCAACACTTGGAATAAGAATGGAATAAATACATCCACTCATTATTGAAGTTGTTACAACGAAGATCAAGAATAGATTTTCGTGGCGATGGTTACGCTTCAGCTTTTCCCCACTGATGATGCCGTTTGGCCTGCTGAATAAACAGTTAAGTAGATAGCATACTTCTACATCTTTGCACCGAAATACGGTAATGCAGGATACTGTCGTAAGTTTGGAGATTACAACAAAGCCTTGATAGATAAGTAGCAGAACAGACACTGGCGCTGAATTTCCGTATAAATTATATAACACTTCCAGTAATGTAACCAATAGTGATACTAATTGATGTGTGACCCAAAAAAGTTTTCTGGAACGTTTACATGTCAAACAAACCGTAAAATGGTTTTGTGCACAATATTGTTGAGGAAGTAAGGAATAAAAGCGGTTGCCTAAAGTTACCAAAGTTCTTTCATAGTCCAATACGGCCAACGAAGGCATTTGTGTAGCGTGTCTCAGCATCAGCACGTGTAAGACGTTACTCGTTGCTATCGCAAAGATATGGCTTGTCTGACTGGTGACCGTGACCATTTGATTAACCTAAGACTCACGTTTTGTAACGGCATACATGAAATGGGTTGCAGTGTCTGGGTAGCAAGCAATTTCCATTTAATTAATTATGAAAACGTACAACCTTTTTAGTGTCAGATCCACGAACAAGAGATCGTCGATGTGTCCAGACGAACGATGGCGCTATAATGTAATATTCATCGCCGGTAATTTCTGCCATAATCGATTTCTTTCGCTTCTCTAAGTGCTGACCAGGTTTTATTTGCCTGCAGTACATATAAGCTATGTGAATTTTTATTTCCGTTTCGGGGAATCTGAGGGGCGTACACACGCTTAGTCAGATTTTATAGACCGGCCATGATAATTTGTTTATGTGCCTAATAAATATTGACTGTTAGTAATGATGTCGCTAAATGTACAAATGACAGATGTATTCAGAAATTACTTTACCACGTGTTTTTGTTAAGCTATATTTCATGAGCAATAACCAATTATAGATTTTGGTGTCATGCACCGAATGTGCACGTTTATGTATCCTGAGAAAGGCCAAACCAAACATTTATCCAATTGATTAATCAAATTTTGTTCAAGGTTTCTACACAATTATTAAGTGATAATTAGCTAATTCGTATTTCCAAATCAATTAACGTATTGTTAACAATTAGCTTGATTGAAAAAAGTTGAACGGAACAATATTACAAACAAACATTAAAGATTAGGAAGTTGGTTTTCATTTTAGTTGCAAAATGATGTCTTTGCACACCCCAAATTCTGTGCAACTGCTTGTGCGCACGGAATTGCGAAATCTCCTCTCGTTCCCCGTGAAAGTTTCTCAGCTCACGGGAACATTTATATTTTCCCTGGAACCAAATTCTGAACTATCCTTTTCTTGGTTTTCCTATCCCGCCATTATCGCGTACCTAAAGGCAAGTCTCAGTATTATTTTCATGCTCATTTTTCGATTCAATCAAGTCGAGTTTGTGGCCTTATTTGGTAACTGGGCAGACATTGATATCGCTACAAATACAATGACAAAGGATGTTGGTGTCACAGCAGATATTTTCTGTTTGGTTATGGCCGTCAAGGAGCGCGCACTGATTCAAAATTTCCACCGTCAAATTGTTCAGTTCATCGTCGACCTTCAACTAGAAAACTGGAAACAGAATCCCAACTCGTTAACCTCAAGTTTGAAGCTGTTAGATACAACGCGAAAAAGAATCAAGTTGCTTGTGGTTGTCACTGTTGCAATTGCTTGTCAGTCGTTCTTCAGTGCAGCTTTCTGGTCGATACAGATTGGCACTGAGCTACTGCACTCCAGCCTTTTCTTACTGGTTACTGCACCCATAATTGAATTTGTTGCCCTTGGACTATCCATGATTCGCATTTCCCAGTTTTACGTTGCCGCTGGACTGCTCTACTACATTTCATTTGCGCTGCGAGCGCTTAAGGAACAATGTAATTTACAACTGTCGCATTTGAAGGCTGAGGAGGCGTCACTGCTGAAAATTTTGGGGAATTTTAAGAGAATCAACATTCTGGTCAAAGAGGTCAATGTCACATTTCGGTGGACGATGCTAACTGGAGTGGGCACGCTGCTCGTTAATGTCGTCTTTTTCTTCTTTCAATTTTACGGATGGGCCTCGTCGGTAGGACTGCGTAACTCATCTCTTGTCATTGGTCCGCAGTTGCTTTCAAATTTGTTTGCATTTTCTTTCCTGTGGCTAATCGCATCAGATATCCGCAACCAGGTATGGCATCAATGCTGTTCAACGAATAGTTAAAGTGTTAGTATTTCGTCATATATTCCCTGCTTAAACCTTCCAATTTCAGGGACTCTCGTGCATCACTGCGCTCCGGAACATTGGCTCATACGGGTGGGTGATGCGAAACCATAATTTAAGTTCAAGGGTAAAAATAATGTTCTCTAAATCCAAATATTGGATAATGATAAAAATGTCAGATAATATCTTTGTTAAAATGAAAACCCAAAGGTGAGAATGTACCATATTGCTGGGATGTTGGAGCCGCCCTCAATACAACCGGGCTACTTTTTCACGCTTTGTCGAAGCATCCTACCTACCGTAATTACACGCACATAATATTTGATTTGTTTAATCGATTCTTTTTCATTCATAACGCAATCAATATTTGACCATGTAAAGATTGATGCGGGTTCTCGAATTTTTCCAGGTAAGCGCTACTATGATTACGTACTTTTTGGTCCTCATCCAATTTGAACTGAAAGACAAAAAGCGTCATTTACGTGGCAGCACAATTCGGGATTTGGCACAGTTGCAAAACGAAAATTAAATAGGATGCTAATAAGGTTTCAGTCGTAAATATTGCATATTGTCGTCGTTTATTGTATTTCTCATTACAACGTCAACGATTGTTACATTGTCATCAAACAAACAGATGTAATCCGTCCATTCCATCCTGCTTGGCATGTCATTGGCAACGCGCCCACTACATCCGGATATAGTATGCTCCCGAGCAATAAGTTCAATAATGCTTTTATTGTTGTCTAGCACGAAGGGATACTTTACCACAGAGGTGGCTAAGATCAGACCTTGTTGGGTTTCTTCAATTAATTTACTTAAATCCCCGTAAGAACCAGTGTAAACTTCTCCAAAGCGGATACATTTTCGTTACTAGTAGAACTCCAAATTTTGGGGTTTAGTTGTTATTCAGGTTTGAAAATGTTTGATTCTCTCAAAAATGACTCATGACATTGTAATTTTTGGTTTTCATACATATACATGTATTTCATAGATTTACACAAGTTTTTATGTTATTTAATACATTTCGAGATACCTAAAATGAAGTTGGATGAACAATTTGTCATAAGCTTTAAAGTGAAAAAATGAAAAGAGAATGCTTATAAAAACGTGTACAAGTATGCACGCAGAATAGATTCTTATCAATGGTTGTGTGTTGTTTGTAAAGTGTTAGCATATCTAGCGAAAGCACTTACGAGAGAATTCTCGTTCATATGAGCATGGCATATGGTATAATTAATTACAAGGTATGTAACTGTTTCAATGAGCTATTTTCGTCGAAATGATAATCCCCTGTGTCAGCAAAGCAAGGGAGGTGTCAGAAGAAACGTACAACAAATATATTTTTATGGATATATACCCATTCAAGTCCACCCAGTCATAAGGACTTTAGCTCTTAAAGCGACTTGACAAGGTTCTCAGAATTCTGCACAGCAATACTAAAAGAAAAGCTTTTTCAATTTTTAAATTGCAAAGTAAGCACTCAATTTTCTCGTTGGATCTCAGCCAACTCAAAGATGGTGAAAAGAACGCTATTATCAAATTAAGGAAACTGGTTAGGGATGACTTGACTGAGGAGTTCATGGAGGAAGACTATTACCTTGCTAAATGGCTGTATCAAACCGACTTCAAGTTGGAGGAGGCTCTCCAGTTACTTAGAGAGGTAATTACAGACTTGACTTAACCCTGCTAAGAAAATACTTTTACTTAACCATTTGTGGAGGATTTACTTAACTTAACCATCTTAACCAAAATATTATTTTTCAGCATCTGGAGTGGAGGAAGACGGATAAAATCGGTACAATCCTGGAGGAAAACTGGGGCGAGTTGAGCATCCGGTTTCCCTACACCCGAAGCACGAAGGATAAGACTGGAAAACCACGTAAGTTATCATTTTAATCACGAACTTAAAAGTAATCCTCCCCTTCGTAAAACTAAAACACGAGAAATACAGTTATTGGAGATTTCGATCTTTTGCCATATGTGCATTTTCTAGTGCTGTACTTTGACCTGGGCCAGTGGAACATTTCCAAACTGCTCGCCGATGACCATTCCTCCGCGGACCGTTTAGGAAGGTACATTGTCAAACTTCACGAGGAATCAGAGGCGCATGTCAGGCAACTTCGAGCTGAAGGACAGGACATCACTTAATTCAACTTGCTTATCAATTTGGATGGATACAGTGTCGATAAGCATGCCAGTCTTCGCTGCACGTTTATGAATCTATAGCTTATCATTTTAAATACATATTCGTTTGAGTTTTTTTACTACGACATGGTTAACATTTCTGCTCACCTCACAATTTCAGGCTTTTACTTTTATCGTCGCATGGGCCAAATCCTGACGCCTAACTTTCCGCGTTGCGTCGAGAAGGTGGTGTTTGTGAACGTGCCACCGATATTCAAACTCGCCTACTTTTTCCTCAGCACCGAGAACCAAAAATGTATCAATATTTTTGGGAGGGATCGTGCAACCTGGGAGCCTGTGCTTTTGGAGTACATAGACCGAGATCAGGTTCCTGGAGGACTGCTCGACGATAATTAGCTACCGCAGAATAATGACAACCATCAGAGCAAAAAATGATTAGTAATTGCAAGAAAATATTTATACCACCATCTTTTTTACACTTTTCCCACATACCTAGTAAGCTAAACTGTTCATTAACATTGTCATATTCAAATAATATTAAATTAAATTATGATTGACGCAAATAAATTAAAATGAAAAAAAAAACGGTTAGGCTGCACACTTTTCCCTTCTATAATTTGACAATTGAGAATACAAACATGAAAAAATGTTTCAATTTGAATTGATATTCGAACTTAGAACGTAGTTTGATGTTGTTCTTAAAAGTTAATTAATCGAATTAATTGGGGATTGACATTATAAAGCAGCACAACAACAAATATGGACAGATTTTCTCGACTCCACTGTATAGAAGAAGTTTAACGTCGGAGAGCGTGTCTTCAGGCGACTGGACACGACTGCCTTTTTGCATGCATTCTGTTTACTTTTGACTTAATCTCTCATCAAGTTGTCTTTCTCATGTCAGTTCCTTCTTGTGTTAACTCAGTTACTTAATTCATCGTAATGAATCCAAACTGTTTGAGGAGTTTGGTGATGTTGCACACAGGCATATTAAAAGAGGCGTTCAAATTATTTGGTGGAATGAATGTCGCGGTGGGTGAAAAGTGCATGGCTCCTCCGGGAACCCTCCTTCGAAACCTGTTCGAGAGTGGTTCAGGAGACTGGACAATGATTGGATCGGATGGGCTGGCGGTTAAATTCCACTGGGCCATACTCGCAGGTAGTAATTAACAATTGACAGATAAAGTCTGCTTTTTAACAATCCTATTCCATTCTTGTTATTATTTGGTAAATGTAATTTTTTATGATTGTTTCGTCGGCACAGAGCAAGTTCCGCATTTCCGGGCGCTGTTTTCTCACGGACAAGTTTTCGAGTTTGTCAAAAAGCAGATCGTGATCCCGCCGGAAATGGGAATTCCTGGAGCTTCTGTGGAGGCCTTTCTTCGTTACGTTTACTACCAGGGCACCGGAGCGATGACGTGCTATTTCAAGATAAGCTGTGACCTGATTCGCCTGGGGCATTACTACATGATTCCGGTGCTTATCGAGCACGCCGCTGAGATCATTCGCAGGAAGGGACTTGTCCTCGGGAATCTGGATTGGTTTAGCGTTGAGGACTTGTGGAAGTTGTATCAGAACGTGTGGTTGTGGGAGGAAGATCATCCCTCCAAAAGCAAACTGATGGACATCATTGTCGCCGTTCTCAAAAGGTACTTGATTTCTAAGAATGCGGCTTAAAGGAGGCTTAAAAGCGTAACTTCACTAATTGTAAGCATGATCGGTTACATTATTAATCTTGAATCTTATTTTTTTCTTGTAACAGGTTTTGCGATGCGGGCTCCTCCGAGACGCTGCTTCCGCTGACCACAAGCGGTGACCCCGTAATCCTGAGCTGTCTCATCCTGGCGCTTGGTCACCATGAGCAGTGTACGCTTCCGCATCGCAACGTGGCTCGCAGGTCCTCAAATGTCAACAATTCAGCGAATTAAAAGCATATGTGTCATTTAATTAGCATTGTAATCTCAGTGTCATTCAATTTGGGTATGCATTTTGTGGTATTACTTCTTTGAGATGCGAACACGATTACGTGACGAAAATAAACTTGTAATTTAACACTTTTATATACCACCTTTAGTGGAACAGTTATAGTAATGATATTTTTTTAATTTAAACTATAAGTACGGACATCCGTATAAATATTATATGCAAAGTAGTTAATTAAGTAGTAGTTTATTGCTTACCAGTACGTTTATCATTACGATAAAGAAGTCGGGGAAACGAGTTTTTTATCTTGAAACTTCGTGGGGCATATTGAGACTTGCACTTTACTATTTCTATCTTGATAAATTGATGAAGATTGTAAAATCCTCTTTACCTTAAACACGTAACTACTCAAAATAAAAGAAGCACAAGAAAATTACATCAACATGCATTGAAGTGCAGAGAAAACTAGGTTCTGTAAGAAAACATAAAGAGGTAGCACTTTAGCAAACATTTTTGTTTAAAATCTAGAAAAACGAAAAAGTTTCAAAACGTCTTTATCGTTAAACGGTGACCTTTGACCCCAAAATGACCTCAGGATTATGTGCTACATTCATAGACGAATCGAATGATATGTCACTTGCTATTTGACCTCGTAACGGTTTTTAACCGTTGCCGTTGCCATATGGGATCAGCAAGCATGAAGGAGTCCGAAATTCTTGGCCGTTTAAGCATGACAGCATAAAACGAAAAAATATTTAAAATCGCCGTTACCGTGAAACGATAACCTTTGACCTCATAATGACCTCAGATCTATGTGCTATATTCATAGACGAGTCGAATGATATGTCACTTGCTATTTGACCTCGTAACGATTTCTAACCGTTACCGTTGGCATATGGGGTTGGCAACCATGAAGCAGTCAGAAATTCTTGGCAGGAGAGCATAAAACAAAAAAAAAATTTAAATCGCCGTTCCCGTTAAACGATAACCTTTGACCTCAAAATGACCTCAGATCTATGCGTTATGTTCATAGACGAGTCGAATGATATGCGACTTGACATATGTTCCCATTGAAAAAAATTGACCTTGTAACGGTTCTAACGATTGCCGTTGAGCTAGAGGGTTGAAAATCAATGGGGCCCGTCCCTATGGGCTTAGGAACCCATTGCAAAAAACAGATTTCAAAAATTCGTCTCCGTTCAAAAGATATCGCGTGGACGGACGGACAGACACACAGAACGAAATTATAAGTTAGCACTAAAGTGCTACCTAATAATTATGATGATTTCAAGAGCTATTTTTGTCTAAATTGTAATCCGTTGAATTGGTCACATTAATTATAAAGCAAGGAAAATGGGTAACTGAAAACGACATATTTGTACTTTCTTAGCAAAAAATTTACTCTTCAGCATGTCGAATGGAGAAAGGAGGAGAAAATCGATACAATTATGGAGGAAAATTGGGGCCATGTGAATTAATTATGAATTACCTATGCAAATAAATTAAAAGAAGGACAGCAATTTGTTACCCACTTTTGGGCTAAGCCGTTTCTCCGAGGCTCAGCCTTAACCAAGGACCAGACCTTTCTTACTAAGTACATTTTCACCTAGAGGTACCCCCATCGTTGGTTAGGGCTGAGCCTCTGAGAAAACTGACGCCAAACGTGGTCACTTCCAAGCACAGGATAACCATTGGCATAGCAAAGGCTGAAACGATGTGTCAAAGTAGCATATGGGGCAATGTGAACAATGCGCGAACATTCAATTTTCGAATCGGATGAACGGTTTGATGACATCTGGTATTCAGGTATTTCTTTCTAAAGCGCCTATTCATCATGAACTCTAAGCGGAAGTTAATTAAATACAATTTTGTTAATTGCTTTACAAAAAAGTGATCATTTATTCGGCCCATTTTATATTCACACGGCAAGGTAAGAAAATCAAACAACATAAATGTTCATTAACTTAGGTAATGTATTCATGTTTTGTGTATTTTGAAAAAATAATTATTTTGAATTAATATTATGCAGATGGGTGGTCCACCTCCAGTTCGGCATAAATGTGGAAAATGTCACAAAAACATAATAGGCACCCCACGGAATGCAGAATCGCACTCGTTTGCAAAAAAGTTGAAGATTTATGAGCAAGCTCACAATGTCGCCTACTCCAGAGTGGCATATTATTGTGGCAAATGCTACAACCATTTCAATAACTACGTCATCAAAATGGGGATCGACTTGAACAACGTGCCAGATGAGATCTTGCAACCCCAAAATGATGATGTTAATGGTATGGATGTGGACATGGACATGGAAGGGAACCAGGCACCCGCTGGAAATCCAGAAATGGAAATTAGCACGGATGATATCTCACTTGAAGCCAGCAATAATGTACAAGATAATGGATTGCAATTGCAGATGCCTTTGAATTCAGAACCAGAGCAAGATGAAATGGAAGTGGGATCTAATGAGGCGCTATATAATTTATTGCATTATTTGGTATTTTACATGAAAAAGTTAACTTGATTCTACAAAATATTAGCCATAACGTTTTTTAAACTGAAAATTAAGGGGGAAGTTGAGAAAATGCTACAATATGTTAGCCATGGCGTCTTTTAAAACTGAAAATTAAGGGGAAAGTTGAGAAAATGCTACAATATGTTAGCCATGGCGTCTTTTCAGATTGCAAATTAAGGGGGAAGTTAAGAAAATGCCACAATATGTTAGCCATAGCGTTTTTTAAACTGAAAATTAAGGGGGAAGTTGAGAAAATGCTACAATATGTTAGCCATGGCGTCTTTTAAAACTGAAAATTAAGGGGAAAGTTGAGAAAATGCTACAATATGTTAGCCATGGCGTCTTTTCAGATTGCAAATTAAGGGGGAAGTTAAGAAAATGCCACAATATGTTAGCCATAGCGTTTTTTAAAACTGAAAATTAAGGGGAAAGTTGAGAAAATGCTACAATATGTTAGCCATGGCGTCTTTTCAGATTGAAAATTAAGGGGAAAGTTGAGAAAATGCTACAATATGTTAGCCATGGCGTCTTTTCAGATTGAAAATTAAGGGGGAAGTTGAGAAAATGCTACAATATGTTAGCCATGGCATCTTTTCAGATTGAAAATTAAGGGGAAAGTTGAGAAAATGCTACAATATGTTAGCCATGGCGTCTTTTCAGATTGCAAATTAAGGGGGAAGTTGAGAAAATGCCACAATATGTTAGCCATAGCGTTTTTTAAACTGAAAATTAAGGGGAAAGTTGAGAAAATGCTACAATATGTTAGCCATGGCGTCTTTTCAGATTGAAAATTAAGGGGAAAGTTGAGAAAATGCTACAATATGTTAGCCATAGCGTTTTACAGATTGCAAATTGTGGGGAAAGATAATACAACATGTTTTTAATAAAGCAAGTAAAAGTAATATTCTTCAATCTTGTAGATTTCTGCTGAAATCAATGTAAACAGTGAAAATCTGGCTCTGCTAAATGTTGAAGCGACGTATTCTGAAGAAAGTGAAATCCATGGATCAAATCGAAAGCACAAGTCCCTCAGAAAACGGATACGACAGTGCAGCAATAGCAATAAAGTTTACATCCCTAATATCAAATCCGTTCCGTTCACCGAGTGTCAGTGTTTAGTTTGTGGATCAAGTGGACGAAACAAAGTTCCCAGTAGCGCCATTGATTATCTTTGGATAAAAAACAGGATTATGATACCCAAAAATGCAAGAACTTGCAGACACCACATCGAGAACGGCCGATTCTCCCAGAATGCAATCCAGGAAATTCAGAAGCGGGTAAAATTGGGAGTACGAATGTCTGTAAAGGACCTAGGAGAACTTTTAAATCGGATCGCAGACTGTGCAACAAATAAGATCGTGGATGTGGATTCACCAGACCTGAGCGACGATGATTTTAAAATGCTATTTGCCGTCACGAAAAGAGATTTTGAAGACATGTTCTCTTGCATTAGTGGCCACCTTCGAGATTCACCCTACCGAACGCCTCGGAATGCGTTAGCAATTCTCCTTGCGAAACTTCGTCTAGGAATATCTCAACGTTTGCTCGCCTTCATGTTTGGAATTCCGAGTCAGCGCAAGATAAGCACTATCATGGCACGTGTAACCGAGCTCTTGGATAAATACTTTGTTCCAAAACATCTTGGTTTGAGCCACTTCACAAGGGACAGACTTTTGGATTCCCGCAACGATGTAATTTTCGTACGGAAGCTTTTAAAAATTAACCCGGACTGTATTTGTCTTCTGCTTGATGGAACGTACATCTTTGTACAGAAATCTAAGGACCACATGGCTCAAAGGAAAACATATAGCCTTCACAAATACCGAAACTTACTTAAGGTAATGATGATAGTGCTTCCAAATGGAAAAATCTTCATGGCTGATGGGCTCTACTTTGCCGACTATGGAAATTCGGATTCGTGTATCCTTGATCACATGCTTGGAGAAACGGATGGCCTACCGTCTGTTATCCGCCCCGGAGACCATTTCATTATCGATCGAGGCTTTCAGAACGTCATAAAAAATTTGAAAAGGAAGTACAAGCTCAAAACACATATGCCCGCCCTCTTGAAGAAAACTCAGTCGCAGTTTACTACGAAAGAGGCTAATGATACTAGAAAGGTTACAATGGTCCGTTGGGTAGTGGAAAGTGCGAACGGGAGGGTCAAGAATGTTTTTAAATTCTTTGACAACGTCATACCAGCTCATTATTACGTGAAGAATTCAAGGAAGAAATTAGGCGCATATTTCCGTATTGCTTGCGCAATTCTTAATGCTTATTACCCACCATTATTCCAAGACAGCGCTAAGCACGATAGAATTCTGGAAGCGGTTGAGAGAAGATATCATCTGAACAACTCGTTGAAGTCTGATATCAAGAAGAAGAATTTGTATAAGGGGAAGGGTAACTGGAAGCAGGTCGATGATAGCCAAGTACAGGATTTTCCGATTCTCTCCGAAGAAGATCTTTTTGACATCACCTTAGGCTGCTACCAAGTAAATAACGCTATCGGGTACACCAAGGACTTCCTACAATTTCATGGCTCTTACAGACTAATGGTCAATACTTGCAGCACCAATGGCATGCTGCGAGCACGGGTACAGTCTCGATACCATAAGAACCAGCGGCATGATGTGTGGATTGAGTATAACACCTGCACAGAGGATAAAATCTCTCGATATTACTGCACGTGTAAGGTTGGGACTAGAACAATTGGCTGTTGCTCTCATATAGCCAGCTTGTTATGGTATTTGGGATTTCACCGCCATTCTGGAAAGGCACTAGACGTTAGTGGGCTTTGTAACGATGTTTTAGATTGTGCAGAGAAAAGGGCTAGCTGTAGCTTTGACTATGAATCAGAATCCGAGGACGACATTGAAACAGAACCGGAGAGCCTGCCCAGCCAGTATGAATTTTACGAAGAAGCATTTAGGATTGTCCCGCTTCCGGAGTTACAGCGTGCAGTTGATGATATTTCGCCAATAATTGTTGAACAGAATACATCACAGGATAATTTAGGCACTCATGGCGAAGGGCTATTTAATGAGACATCAGATGAAGTCATAGGTGACGAAAAGTCAGATCAAGAGTCAGATGAAGAGTCGGATGAAGTGCCGGATGGAGAGCCGGATGAAGGCTCGGATGAAGAGCAGGATGAAGGCTCGGATGAAGAGCAGGATGAAGGCTCGGATGAAGAGTCGGATCACGAGTTGGATGAAGAATCGGATGAGTTGGATGAAGAATCGGATAACGAGTTGGATGAAGAATCGGATAACGAGTTGGATCACGAGTTGGATGAAAAGTTGGATAATGAGTGGGATGAGTCGGATCAAGGTACAGATCGGAAAGATGGAAAGTCCGATGAGGAAATTTTCGAAGCCGAGTTGGATGACGAACAATGAACTTGTCATTTTAGAGGTGAACGGTATTTATAGTTCTATTGTAGTTGAAGTTAATAACCTATGGAAATGAAGCCGCGGATAAGCAGATAAGAATGAAAAGGTATTGAAGGGAGGGAAGTGTCGGCGGGAGAGGTCTAGTCAGTCTTAATTTGTCATAATTACGAATATATTAAAAATCTTTTCAGAATTAATTATGTGCTATTGTTAATAAAGTGTGCCTTTATTAGTTAAACGAAACCGAGATTCATACTCATTTGTTTGTCCCTTATCATTTGAAGATTTTCACAAACAGTATAAATGCATTGTATTTCGAACTGGGGTTTTTCACATCAAAACTATCAGACCCCATTGAGAACTATCAGACCCCATTGAGAACTATCAGACCCCATTGAGAACTATCAGACCCCATTGAGAACTATCAGACCCCATTGAGAACTATCAGACCCCATTGAGAACTATCAGACCCCATTGAGAACTATCAGACCCCATTGAGAACTATCAGACCCCATTGAGAACTATCAGACCCCATTGAGAACTATCAGACCCCATTGAGAACTATCAGACCCCATTGAGAACTATCAGACCCCATTGAGAACTATCAGACCCCATTGAGAACTATCAGACCCCATTGAGAACTATCAGACCCCATTGAGAACTATCAGACCCCATTGAGAACTATCAGACCCCATTGAGAACTATCAGACCCCATTGAGAACTATCAGATTCAATCTAGAGCTATCAGATTCAATTTAGAGCTATCAGATTCAATTTAGAGCTATCAGATTCAATTTAGTACTGCTATAAGCATATTACAAAACATCATAAACTATACTTAATGTTTATAGAATATTGTGGACTTTTTACCATTCACCTGGAGCACTCCTATGCAGGAAGTGTACAAAAAGTACCATGTAGCCACCGAAGACCGCGATCCAGCGAATCTGTATGTGCAACAATGTATGAAGCGTGAAGGAGAAATAAATAAGGAAACTGCAGAAATCTCAGCACGTTACTTAAGTAAAAAGGCTAAAAATCGTTATTCATGGATCATTAAAAAGAAAAATGAATTTCACCGAATGCTTAACAAGTCTAACCTCTCGGCTCCAACGCTTAATAAAGCTATAAAGAAAAGGCCCAGGACAGAGAAGTGTTCCAAAAGGAGTTTTGTGCATGATATAAGACCAATGAACTACACTCTCCCAACACCAAAGGCGAATCCAGGTAAAAAGTTACTCCACATAGGAACAACAGTGAAGATTGGTCAGCTACCTATAGGAACAATAATTCCACCGCCACCTTCACCAAAACTTCCATTCAAGCAAGTTTTGCATCAAGTAGTCAATGCCAAATGCGAAATCCCAATTATAATTTAGTTCGGTCTTTGAATCATTAGATGTTGCATTTTTATTGTTAATAAACCTTATCATTTGTTCACTGTATGTATTTGGTGTATGAATGTTTTGTATGTATGTTTTGTGCATAATAAAGACATCAAGACTGTTGAAAACTATATTCAAAGACAAAGTAAATTCAGTAAGTTAGGATGCATTATTTTAGACGGACAGACAAACATGTTTCGCCATTGTATTTTGAGTTTTTTTGTTATTCTGTGTATGGATTTCCCATAGCAATCGTTATTGTTAGCAAAATAGCCCATTTAAGATGCCTTATTTAACCATTGTTATAATAAGCGCACTATGGAAATCTTAGCCCGCTAATGAACATTTAACTCCTATGGTCCTTTGAAACAATTGCAGCAGGATACTATTGACTTTTTAATTTACAACAACTGAACGTATACAAACGTGAAAGAAAGTTAATTAATGGAATTAATTGGGAATTGGGACTCCACTTTTAAGAAGACTCCTCTTCGTACTCGTCGCTTTGTTCATGAGGTTCCGCTGCCCATACGTGCGGCGTGTCGTCGTCGCGCCGGATATTGACGATGTAACATTTTCCAGGTTTTGATGCATGAATGGAGAATTTGTCCAAACCTGTTTTAATAGCAAGAAAATAATTAGTTTTAAAACAGGTTTGTTTATTACATTTCAATTTAATTATCCCAATCTAAACAAAATCTATATTACTCACGTTTCACTTGATTCATGGTGTGGGCTGTCAGACTGGTAACGCCTCTGTTGACGTACATCGTGACCTCTCGCAGATCCTTCCACTGATCCAGCATACTCTCCAGAATTTCATCCAGCCTCCCATAAATGATCACTGGCAAGGTGATCCGCCTCAAGTTTGGCATGCATTCTCCCAGACTCGGAATCGCCTGGCGCAGTGTCCAGCGACTTGTGCGAAACTCGGTCAACTCCTCCATTCTCGCGTTCCTCAGTCCACTCTTCCAGCGCTGGTCACTCACCTCGACCATTTCCACAAAGTCGTCGCCAGGCTCAAAATCGCCTTTCTCAAAGTTTTCCTTGTCAGTCGTACAGGAGACGTGGAGGGTCTCCAGCTTTGGCATAAACTCGAGAAACTTCATGGAGCCCACAAACCAAGCGGTCACATGGAATACTTTCAAGTTCGGAAAATGGATTCCGAATGGAAAGTCCTTGCACGGCTTTGGACCGTACTGATGATTACTTCGGAACAAGATGAGCTTCCTTAGAGAGTTTTTGAATGGTTCCACCAACTGGGCAATGACGGCGGGTTTGGTCAGCTCTCCAATGTCCAGGCTCAAACTCTCCAGCGGAAATGAAAGGGCGTGCAAGGCAATGATGAATGGTTCTTCCATCAGAGCTACCTCATCCGATCTGTTACAAATATTTAGAATAAATCATCATCCAGAATCCAGAAAACCAACAAAAGTGAATAGGCTGACATGGAACATTTTCACGTACGCCATGAGAAGGTCCAGAACTTTGACTTCAAATTTTCCGGGCTCCCCCTTTCGAACAGGAAGAATCAGTTTCCATAAGAACTCCAGGTTGCTGCAGTCCATTCGTTGGAGACGTAGCTTCTACAGTTAAGATGATCAATTAAATTATTTACAAATCCTTCAAAATTTTAAGTTGCCAGTATAACCGTCACTGTACCTTCAAGTTGGTGCTCCGTAAAATGGCATCCGAGAGAGTTTTCGCTCCGCCAATTTCCAATCCTGATTGGTCCTTTGACGTTGAAGTTCCTATTCCAAGTAACGTTCCAAGCGTTGGCTGGCCGGCACCTGTTCCTGGCATTGATGAGCTCATGAGCATTTCTCCGTATTTGTTCCGGAGGACGTTCCTTTGAGTGCCCAATCCCCTCAGTTCCAGCTCCGTGATGACAGGTGCTCCAACCTCCCAAAATTTGGTCATGGCAGCTCCGCTTCCAAGAATCCTGGGGCCGAGAATAAACTTTTTGAACCGATGTGCTTCAAAGTCGCAGATCCGGTACACGCTGGCTGCGCTATCATTGATGGCACCCATGTACCTTCCAGGCTTGATAACCACAGCCGACTTTCGGAACGCTGGAGTAGTTCCCTTGTACCAGTCCTTCGACACCTGGCGACAGGATCCAAGGTCCTTGATGGAAAGGTAACTTGCTAAGGTCTCCATCACCTGTGATAATACAAATAAAATACAAATTAAAAACTTATAACCGTAGATAATAATTGGCAGTTAACTAATTTACAATTTATATGTCAAAATGCATATTGTCAAATTATGAAATATTGCAAATTATTCGGCTGGACTTACCAATTCATTTTCAAGTGCTTTCAGCATGGAACTTCGTTGATCCATCGCAAGCTATTGTCCAGTTTTTAAGTTTTGTCCGCCTTGACAGTTAACTAATCACTCCAGACTGCAAATTAGCGGAAGTAGAAGTAATTTCATGTTCATCCATCCACCAGACAACAAGATAAACAAAATGCTCTTGAGTTTTCGTTTTGAGAATGCCACCAAAGCAATTTTCTGTGTCATGATGCCCCATAGAAAGCAACTTAATGTATTACCTATATAATCTTATGTTAACCAATCACCATGATAGTGGATGTAATTAAGATGGGACAGGTTAAAGGTTAATTAATGTATAGAACTTTATTTTCAACAACAAAAGTATGCAAATATGGCAGCTTCGGATTCCTCGACCATTTTCACAAGATATCTTGCAAAACGGTCGTCTGAAGACTGGTCCTCGGCAAGAAAATTGGCAATGTCCCACAGACCCATGTCAATGTACAGCACTTGCCGCAACAATGGGAAAAAAGTTAATTACGATTAGCATTAAAACCAAAACCCGTCAAATTATTTCAGTTATTAGGAGCGCGTAGCAAACTTACATGGTCTACCGCTTTTGTCCTTGGTGCTCCGCAAATACGGGAATCGAGCATTCAGTTCATTCCAGTCCTCCTGTAAAATTGTGGAAATATTTTCATTCGCACTCCACTGCAAATGCTATTACCAAGAACGTAAATTATGCATCGAAAAATGTCAAATTTAAGGATTGAGCATTGAAGTTTGGTTCTACCTCTCGGAGTAAACGGAGGGCGTCTGGAACATCAAAATGTTGTGCAAGTTAATGTTCTGGAAGTTAATGTTGTGCAAATTTGTTTACAAATTCCGTAAAAGAGATTTGTTTAAAAATTGGTTTTCGCTTTCTGTTACTGCAACTATTGACAGGCCCAAATTAAATGTGTGTTCGTGTTCATCCACCTCATTTAAAAGTTCAGTAAAATGGAATTGCATTAATGAGTGGAATAGTTTGTTGAATGACAGAAAATTAAGCATTATAGAGAATGATCCATCGTTCTGTTTTGATGATTTAGTTATGGAATATTTGTTAGAACTAAGATCAGAGATATATATATATATATTATAGTTAATAAGTATGGTATTATTATTAAGTGACTAGGAATTGTCTCTTCGATGTCCAATGTTATGATTGATTTACTTTTAAAATGATGAATACTTATAAAAGAATAATTTTAGTTATCTTTTATGTTCACATATTATTGTCTTATGGTTGGAAACCAGCTATGTTGTTACTGAATAAGACATAAATAAAGTCAATATCAATATCAATATCAAAAATTGGTAATATTATTGGAGAGCCACTTGGCTAGGTAATAATCCTCGTTCATGTACTCCTCCGTCACCTCATTTTTCACCAGTTCCCTTAGGTCGGCAACGGAAGCCCTCTGCTACTCACTGAAACCGTCGAGATCCAAAAGGAAGGGTGACGTGCATCCTCTTTAGTAAATTGAACGTCAGGAAACATCCCAGATAAATTTTAGTAATATTCCACATTATCTGTATTTTAAATATTATTTTCAAATTTAAAATGTCAAGTAAAACGATCAAGGAACTAATAAAAACCCTAGTTGTTATTACAGTGAAGTAAAATGTTTTGTTCTTTGTCATCTCGTAAGCATTCACTGCATCAATAAGAACAAGTATGCACTTTTCAGAATATACCTAAACTGAAGCATTTTTAGAGAACTTATTTTTAGATACCGAAATGTACATAAGTACCTAAATAGCATGGCGATGCATTGTTACTCTGTAAACATTCTACATTTTTCATGTATGACTATTGATTCATATCTCGTAACTGGGTAAATGACCAGCACAACATTTTTTGGTGTTAGTGTTTTGATTTTATCAACAAAAAATATGGAAAATTTTTGTTCCTCGATATGTATTTGTTTTAACCCGATCATCGCAATTTTTATCACCAACATGAACTGACAAGTAACGTAACAGTCTTGTCCCCTCGATTTTTTAATGTAACCCATCCAGTTTTGTAGAGAATTTTTCGCTGATTCCGAATATGCTTGTCATTGTCCCGACCATTTGGATCTGTGGGCTCCAGAGACAGAAAACAAAACTGGGTTCAGCTTTGGAAGGTAAGTTCATTCTCATCAGTATTATCACAGTCTGCTGTAAAAGGCTAATATTGTCCCAACAGTTTTCGCCAATTATTGCTTTAAATTTCTGTCACTATTGATACTCATATATATAATATATACCCAATTGGAGACGCAACACAATGACTAGTATCTTACACACTTAAAAATTGAATGACAAATATCACCTACAGTCGCAAGCAAACAACGTGCGACATTCATGGAAAATAAAAATAAAATTTTGATTAGGGGAAAATCATGATCAATGTGCGATCACGAGTCTTTGTAGCAACATTTACAGTGTTCGTGAGTTTATGACAACATATATATAGCCAGTAACATCATTACTCCAAATGTGTTTTCTTGAAATATGATTAGTCCACTTGATATACCTTCATACTTCCCGAGATCCGTCAGCAACA
Source organism: Sinella curviseta (assembly GCA_004115045.4). Classification (NCBI taxonomy): domain Eukaryota; kingdom Metazoa; phylum Arthropoda; class Collembola; order Entomobryomorpha; family Entomobryidae; genus Sinella; species Sinella curviseta. The sequence goes on from CM023203.3 coordinate 64,070, forward strand.
AACTCAAACTGGCGTTATTGGGTAATGTTTAACCCTAATCTAGAATCTAGAATCACACCGATATTCTGTACTCATTCAACACTAAAATATTCTGACGATTTCAGTACATTCAATTCTCTTTGCCCCTAGATAGGAATATCGCTAACGTATTGCTAACAGGTAAATGAATTTGGTTTCCTCTTACATATACACTTTCTCGAGAAGACTTCTTACATAACCCTTGGTATGGATTGAATAAGGTAAGATTTTTTTAGTAACGTTGTATATAAAAATAGAGAAAAAGATTTCGACAGTATTAGCCTTTTACAGCACACTGTGATAGTACTGATGGCAATGCACTTACCTTCCAAAGCTGAACCCAGTTTTGTTTTCCGTCTGTGGAGCCCACAGATCCAAATGGTCGGGACAATGACAAGCATATTCGGAATCAGCGAAAAATTCTCTACAAAACTGGATGGGTTACATTAAAAAATCGAGGGGACAAGACTGTTACGTTACTTGTGAGCTAATTCTGGCCATGCTCATTGTTTACTTAATGCTTGTATGCGGTTGGAAAAGATTTGTCACATCAACTCATGTGAAAAACCCATTTCCTCACAATACTGTCTACGACTTACCACTCACCAAGGTCATTAGTACATTACATTACACATATATGACGAAATCAGTTGCTGAACGAGAGCTCAACTGAGGCAATGCATGATTTTCACAACTTGGCAAATCCATGTGAACTAGGTACAATGTCGTTTACACTACTTGCGATTATTTTCAAGTAAAGTTGAATCTTCCTCAGCTGGGCGCAATGTCGTTAAGAATTCATATTTCTACTAATCAGTCTAATTCATGAGTTCCTTACCAGTTGTTGTCAGAAGCCGTCACGGCTAGGTGTACACAAAATGAATTATTTGAAGAAATAAATAAAATGTTACTTTCACCGTTTTTGTGGCCAGCTACAATTGTTAAAATTATTTTAGTAATCATGAAATAGCACATACGCCAGCAACAACCCAAATGTGGTAAATAAATGTTTATTTTCCTTCTAAACCAAAACGTGTGTTGTACTTTTTCCTCCTGTGGGCCAGTTGTGTCAATCCTGTCACTCAACGTTGAAAATTCTGTGCCATAGGCAATTATTCTATGTTTCAGCAGCCCAATCGATCCATGCTTCATGATTACTTGGAAACAAGTCTAGTATAACCAGTTTCGTTGTGGCTACCTTGGAATGTATAGCAGCGTATTCGTCTCTCTCGGACTAACGCAAAAAGATTCATAAATTGCGTACACCGAAAATCAGTCCAATTTTAGCAGCACAAGAGTAAACATATTCCCTTCTGCTTTCCACTTGCGGAGATATTGACAGTTAGGTTGGCTAGAAAGTCCTTCAAAATGCAAGGTTCCTCCGAAAATTGGACGGCACCCATTGTAACCGCTTCACTGGCTATATTTTGCATAACAATTTTCATGAAAATACATCGAAAAGGAGACAAGTATTTGTTGCCATCCGGTAAGCGCTCAATTTTAATCCGCTGATATTAACTGACCGTATCAAATATCGCTTAACACGAAACATTAAATCGCATTTCCAGGACCAAGCAGCCTTCCAATAATTGGAAATATACACTCATTAGTGACAACGCCACTTCATCTAAAACTTTCCGAATGGGCCAATAAGTTTGGAGATATATACACGATACACCTCGGTCTAACACCTGCAGTCGTTGTAAATGATGTAGCCAAGATGAAGGAAATTTTTGGCATCTTTCCCGCGTCAACCGGGAAACTACTCAGGGAATCGTTTTTGCTTGCGTTCGGCGGGAAATATGGGATATTTTGCACAGAAGCTGGCGACTGGGCGGAACAGAGGCAATTTTGCGTCAAGAATCTGAAAACATTTGGGCTTGGAAAGGGATCCACCATGGAGCCAATGATCGTTGACGAAGCAAACCACTTGATGGCCTGGCTGGAGAAAGAAGGCGCCAATAATCAACCCGTCCAGATTATAAAAAGTCTGCAAAAGACCACCTTTAATTCATTATGGACATTGGTAACTGGAGAGCAAATAGCACTGGGGGACAACCGATTCTCTGACGTCATGGAAAACATTGTTGATTCATTGCAAAACGCGGTGAATACGGGGCTAGCATATTTACCTTGGCTGAAGCATATTGCCCCGGAGAGGTCAGGTTTCAAATGGGTGCAAAAGGCTGCTGCAGACACAATCCATTTCATTACGGAGTATTTTGTGGAGCATGAAAGCAGTTATCAGGACGGATCCCCACGAGATCTTATTGACGCCTACGTAGAGCAACTGAGAAAGGAAAAGGATCCCGGCTCCACATTTTACGGGGACCAAGGTCGAAAGCATGTCATAGGAACACTTATCGTACTCTTTTTTGGTGGCGGGGAGACCACAGCATCTACATTGACGTGGCTAATATTTTACTTGTGATCCCATCGACAAGTCCAAATGAAGCTTCACGAGGAAATTGACAGAGTGGTTGGTAATGACAGAGATCCGAATTTGAAAGATAAATTGAAGTAACAAAATATGAAAATATATTAAAATGCATTTTATTGAAAAGTCGCATCACAAAAGGACGCTGCAATATTCCATTTATATATTTCAGCATGCCGTACAGTGAGGCAGTGATCTTGGAGACGCTTAGAAAATCCTCTTTTACTCCCTTCGGGATGATTCATGAACTTACCGAGGATACATGTTTCCATGAATACCACCTTCCCAAGGGAACACTACTGATTGCAAACTTATACCATGCGCATGTCAATCGAGAGACGTGGGCCGATCCTGAAATATTTAGACCGGAGAGATTTTTGACTGGCGACAAAGCCCTGAGAGAAAATGTGGTGGCATTTCAAGTGGGAAGACGGCAGTGCCTGGGTGAAGGCTTCGCCCGTGATACCATGTTTTTATTTGTGACGAAATTGTTCCAAAAGTTTGAATTTAGTGCCGATCCTAGCGTTGATGTCAAGGAGTATCTGGAGCCCATGATGGGTATCATGTTGGCACCCAAACGCTTTTCAGTTGTTGTAACACCTAGGCGAAGGGACTAATGGAATTACAACCAATGTTATAAATTATGACACATTACTTCATTTAAAATTGGTGAATGATGTCTTTGCTTGAGTTTTTAAGGAAATATTTTGACTCGTATTTATTTTGCTATTTAACTGAATGCTAACTGAAAAGAGAAAGTAGTCAATAAGACTAACCTATGTCAACAGATTTGAAAATATACCTGCTTGAGTCTCTTACTTTTAACTTCAGTACTTAACTATTCAAAATAAAAAATCACAAGAAAATTGCAAAAAATACTTTTCTAATTGCAAATAAAATGACAATGTTAATATTTTTGCACTTTTTGCAACAAACACATTCCATTTGGATATGTGAATCCGTATAATAATTAAATTGCGTAATGAATGATATAAATTACTGAAACAGCTTAAGAGACCGGACCATAGGTGAGTAGGATAGTGGACATGACCGGAGCGTTGGTCATCATCGCGAGGATTCCATGGAGTGGGGCAGAATGCCGAACGGAAGTAGCGGAAGATATTTACTACTTACATTCTGTTATGCGCTTATCCAAAACAAAACATGCCGCAAGGTAAAAACTTGAATGAATGTGACTCATGAACTCACGTAACGACACCACAATCAAAAATGAATGTAATGATCTCATGTCTCCCCAGCTTGCTACAATTTACATATAAAAAGTTCGGTTGTTGTGATAAATGATGTGATAAATAAGAATTTTTGCATGTATGACATATAAGGGATATGTTTTGAACAGTTTTCTGTGGTGGCAGTGTGGTCCAGTGGTTAGGGCGCTTGTATGGAATGCGAATATGACACTTGTTTCCCCAATTTCCTTACATAATAGCTTGCTATTATGATGCTTGCCCGCTTGCTGTCACTAGTGATAGCAAAAACTCTGACAAGTGATTCTCGCACAGTTTTCAAGAGACCCGGGTTCGATTCCTGGCGCTGTCAAAACTTTTTTTCTCTATTTAATATTAGCATGAAGCTGCAAACCCATTTTTGAACCTGTATACACTCAATTAATATTAATGGCAAGTCGTTTAGTGTCGCGAAGAGTGAACTACGACTATTCTAGTTATAAATTTTGAAGCATTACCTATTTTAAGCAATAGTTCAAATAATTTGTTATTTCGAAGTAATCAACTTGACGCAAAACTGACGCAAACTACATATTTACGTACTTTTTAAAATATAAACACATTGTGGTGTACAGCCCAAAATGAAAAGAAATGTACGCAGAAAAAAATGTTTATGCAAGCTAAGCTGACAAGGACAAATCATCCAAAAGTGGTCAAATATTTATTTTCCTTGTACACCAACAATGCTATTATTATTTCCTCCTCTGAGCCACAATTTTTCATCATCATTTTTCATTGCACAGCAGCAATCCTACCAACAGTCATTGAACTAATTTTGGAAATACTGAAAAAGTTATGAATATTAATTATTGCGACGCAACAGCCCAATGCATAGTCACGCTATCCATGTTTCATGATTACTTGGAAACAAAAACCCGTATAACCAGTTTCGTTGTCGCTGAGTCTGAGGTGTACTGTGTATCAGCCTCTGTCAGACTAACGCAAACAAACATAAAAATACATAGACGAAAAATCAGTTCAGTTTTATCAGCCTACCATTCAGCATCATCTACTTTGCACTAAAATGGAAGCTATATCCCAAAACTGGACGGCGCCGACAGTCACCTTATTACTTGCCACAGTTTGTGTTGCAATTTTGATGAAATTGTATCGGAAAAAAGAAAAGTACAGGTTGCCATCTGGTAAGCGTTAGCTTCTAATCCCCAGATAATAACTGACACTAATAAACTTATCGGCTTAAATGCAATTTTAATTCGCATTTCCACAGGACCACGTGGCCTCCCACTAATTGGAAATATACACTCATTAGTGAGGACACCATTTCATCTCAAACTCTCCGAATGGGTCAGTAAATTCGGAAATATATACACGATCCATCTCGGTACCAAACCAGCACTCGTTGTAAGTGATGCCGCCAAGATCAAGAAAATTTTTAGCATATTTCCTGCGTCAACCGGGAAACTACTCACGGAAACGTTTGTGCTTCCGTTCGATGGAAAATATGGGATCTTTGCCACGGAAGCTGACGAGTGGGCGGAACAGAGGCAATTTGTAGTCAAGAATCTGAAAACGTTTGGCCTTGGGAGGGGAACCACAATGGAGCCAATGATCGTTGACGAAGCTAACCACTTGATGGCCTGGCTGGAGAAGGAAGGCGCTAATAATCAACCCGTTCAGATTATAAAAAATCTGCAAAAGTCCACCTTTAATGCATTATGGACATTGGTAACTGGAGAGAAAATAGCACTGGGGGATAACCGATTCTCTGACGTCATGGAAAATGTAGTTGATTCATTGCAAAACTCGGTGAATACGGGGCTAGCGTTTTTGCCCTGGTTGAAGCACATTGCTCCGGAGAGGTCAGGGTTCAAATGGGCGCAGAAGGCTTGTGTGGACGCAATCCAGCTCATTTCGGAGCATTTTCAGGAGCATGAAACTAGTTATCAGGAGGGATCCCCTTGAGACCTTATCGACGCCTACATTGAGCAAATGAGAAAGGAAAAAGATTCCAACTCCACATTTTACGGGAAGAAGGGCTGGAAGCATGCTGTGGGGTCGATATCATCACTCTTTTTTGGTGGCGGAGAGACCACAGCATCTAACTTGACGTGGCTAATATTCTACTTGTGCTGTCATCCAGAAGTTCAGCAGAAGCTGCAGGAGGAAATAGACAGAGTGGTTGGCGAGGACAGAGATCCAAGTTTGAAGGATAAATTGAGGTAACCTGGCTTCGTAATACATCTCATTGGAATGCCGCATTACAAGTAAATGACATTGAACTATTCTATTTATGTAGCATGCCATACACTGAAGCAGTGATTCAAGAGACGTTACGAAAAGCATCCTTTGCCCCCTTCGGTCTAATCCACAGGTTCACGGAGGACACGCGTCTCCAAAATTATTTAATTCCGGAAGGAACTCTCCTCATTGCAAACTTGTACCATGTGCTTTATAACAGAGACATTTGGGGGGATCCCGAAATATTTCGGCCAGAGAGATTTTTAAGTGGCGACAAAAGCCTGAGGGATAATATGATCGCATTTCAAGTGGGGAAGCGCCAGTGCTTGGGGGAAGGTTTTGCCCGAGACGTCATGTTCCTGTTTGCTGTGAAGCTGTTCCAAAAGTTCCACTTTAGTCCTGATCCAAGCAATTTGGAACAAGATTACATGGAACATGATTCGGGACTTTTGTTGACGCCAAAGCGGTTGCCTGTTGTGGTTACACCTAGATTTCAACTAAAGCGTTAAGATTGTCTAAAATATACCATTATAGCAATGCAAATATGAAGTTGTTCATTTTAAATTAAATAATATATTGATATAAATATATAATATATAAAATACACATCATTTATACATCCATCATCACATCATGTGCGTTTTTATAGCATGCGTAACTAGTAACAAGTTTACTTCCAAAGTGCGACGCAGAGGTAGTAGTTGCTCAGTATGTCCATCGCAGCGAGAACTGTACTTGGTGTCACGTGAGAAGGTCCGAGCTTGAGAGATATCAAATTCAATGCCCTCATTTGCTGACGAAGCCTCCTTCTTTCCGTGTTAGGAAATTGTGTAAACAATTCAACAGCTCTCTTGTACTCTTTTGACAGGATTTGAACTTTTGACATGAACTTGTAGACCCTGTATATCATGTACATGGACACTAGGCTGTCTTCAATGTAGAACCTTTTGGTAAACGTCAAATATACTTTCACACATATTTTACACTTTGCGTTCTGTTAAATACAAATTTATCTTACCATATATCCATTACACCAGTTCCCGGAAGTTTTAGAACCTGCACTGCCAGAAACACGTCTGCGATGAACTGACAATAGCCACATGCATGCAAAAATACCGTTTTGTACGAGGCAAACATGTTGTATTGTTGTGTGATTAGCACGAGATGTCTATAGCTCCTCAGTAGCGAATCTATATCGTATTCCGTTCCAATTGCAACTACACCTGAAGTATTCCTAGTAGTCCGAAAATTGTGAGTTTTCTTAATTTGAGTGTGCAATGCATTTGCGGTATCTATCATGCAAGCGAGGAAATTTTCCAGAATTATTGCCTGAAATGTAATGCAGCAATTGCAAGCTATCATCGCACTCCAAGCGTGGTGAATGAACATTACTTCATGAACCCCGAACACAAACCATAAACGTGTGCTTTCTCCTTCAACAATCGCGTACAGGAACGTGCAGTATTTCGGATCGGCATAGTACTGAATGAGGAAACAAAAGCATCCGACCCACATGATTGCCCTAGAATAGAAATGTAGGTGATTGTTTATTAGACGAATTCATGAAATGATTTGTACATGTGCTGTGAATAATTTGAAGTATAGCTTACAAGTGAACCCAAACAGTTTTCTTCTGGAGACTTTCAACGGTTTCTTGAGATATTTTGGACAACCCAATCGCAAAAATATTCCCTCCTCCACCTTCCAGAAACTGTATAAAATTTCTAACCGACGAATTACGGTCTTTGGAATATTTTCCTCTCAAAAAGTTGATTCGGATATATACATATGAACGTGTACTTACCATAAAATGGATACTTCCGTAGCCAAAACGTGTATGAAAGCGTCATTATCCCAAACAGGAGAAAGTAAAGGGCAAGAGTCATTTTATCTAAAAATTCCATTTCTCGAAACTTCCGGGGAAGCAGGTAAACTATGTATAGCACTTTAATTAGACTGTTACACACGGTCAAATAAAATGCACACCTGGGCAATCCAGAAATAGAATGAGCTGCGTACTGCCCGGATTTGGATCGCGAAATGTGAAATCTGGATAAACCTAAATAGCGTATGACATTCAGCATGTTTTGCTGATATATCGAAAAACATTGGTTCCCAGTTTCCTTATATGGCAGAGACATGGTTCTACTTTCTAAAATGGGTCATGTGCGACAAATTGAATAGCTCAGCTCTAGAGGGATATCAAGGCGGAAGGACAATGCGGATGTGTGTGTCTGCTGGCCTTTTTTACAAAAAACAACATTCTGTGTGCTAAAAACGACACCTTAAATTTTTCAGTGACTAAATTCCACCTCCTGCGCGTGTCCACTTAAATTGACCGAACTTGATAAATATCCTTATCGACAGTCAAAGTCAAGAGAAACGTACCATTTAGTTGATAAATGGGTGCATATTCCAAACGTATAAACTCATACTTTCCATTCATAGGAGAGGGACTAATAAATATTAAAGTGCATTCTCGATTTCACTCCAGACAGTTGACAATTATATAGTATGCATAAATGAATTTCTATCGACATAATCTGTTATTATGGACGTGCTTTTTAAAGACTTTTTATTAAAGCTACTCAAGGCAGATGCTACTTTACTCAAAGCTACTTTAATCCATACCGTAACAAGTGTATAGGAAAATGAGCCAATTACTGCTTAAATGGATGTGCTTAATATCAACTTTTACAATTTGAAATTCATGAAACCTCGTGGATCCCAAATTAATATCAAAATGCTCCGCTACGCTGACAATAATTTATTCAAATGTTCATTACAGCGACAGTGAAAAGTGCCGCATGATAATAGGATATGGCCCAAGTCTCATAATGCATAATGTATTTGTATCCATCTGATTCAAAAGACAATGAAATGGAATTTTTTTATTTCGGCATTATTATAATTGCAATGGCAACCAACATTCAAATGTAAGCAGATTTGCGTACTCTTATGTTCCACGTATGGAACACGTAACTACAGCTGGACTGAACTGTAAAATGGTCTCCAGCAGTTAATCCATCCGTCCGGCGTTTAAAAAAACTTCCAATGGAACTAATTAAAACTATAAGATACTTGAAAAAGATAATCCATGATTTCGCTTATTTGTAAGTGCAAATACAAAATCAATTATGTTATATGTTAATTTGATTTTGATTTGCTGTAACTCCGTCGTCGTTCCAATTAATGCTTCAGTGCAAAAGGGCGTTGATACAAAACAATTTGCACATGTCACGTCAAAGTTAAACTGAATGTGAAAAGTATGGAAACTCGGCTCCTTCGTGGCCATATGTTTGTTTGTGCTTGCTCAAGCCCTCAAATAGCGCTTATACCAAACTTACAAACAATTCACTATTCGGATCTCCATAATCATATGGTAAATTGGTGTAATCAGTAATGATTACAAAGAATGGAAAACTACATCTTCGTAGATATATTACCGGCTTCACGGACAATTTGCGAGGCCTGCGACTAAATATTCGACTGGCTTCTGCGTTTTCGCTTACGCCATTTGTCCGGAATTAGCGTTCGAACCAGTTGCAAGTGTGTAGGAACCGTCACGCAAGGTGGAACATTTGGTTTTGCATTCATTTCACCGACTTAATATTTCTACTTTTCCGAGCTGGAGTCTCTGTCGCCAAGGAAACAATGGATTTACCATCACGCATTCTACTCGCTGTATGGTGCTCCAGTCAAATTGGCGGATCCTGGGCTATTTCTACATATCTGATAAAAGCCAAAGACATTTGCGCCATTCTCAACGAAGCACAGAGAATTACTCGTAATCTCAAACCAGGTACGTCGTATCTATAAAAGTTGGGCTTTACGTAATTTTTAATGCAATCTCAGGGGTTTCCATAGATATCGGTGATATTCGATCCTCCAGCATTGCCACATTCGGATTATGTATCTTGTTTTCAGTGCTCCCGTTTTCATGGCATTGCTATTCCTAATACGACCCTGTGTTTCCCAAGTGGCTGTCCAATTTATGGAATGCAAGCCATCCGTTCAAATCTCTTGGTACAATCTACTGCTCACAATGACGAAGCAATAGGGAATGACACACCATCGCACGTTGTAAACTTGGTTCAGAAAAGTCTTCTCCCTTATCGTGATTGGCTGAATGTTGGCCAATGAGCATAAGGAGGAAGAAAAGTTCAAATGGAAAGTGCGGGAACGAAACCTGGCTCGTGTAACAACAGATAATCTGCACACTGCGCTTCTCATTTTCCGAACAGTCTTCAAGCAACAGAAAATTAATTTATAGGCTCAACAAATTAAATTTAATATTTATGATACATGAACTAATAATTGTAATGATAATTACATATTATTAGGGGTTAAAATTAGTCGATTTGGGAATATGAAGTTAATCCCAAGAAAAAATCATATGTTCAATGTTGTTGTTGGTGCTCCACCAAGATTGTCATGTGCTGACAGAGTGGGCGTGGCTAAATGCACTCACAATCTCAACGTAGGATGATGTGTCATTACCTATTGCTTCGTCATTGTACTGCTCATATATTCTCTCGAGTCATTTGCGTTCTGGATTTTCTGCACGTCCATCGGAGTAGCTGTTATTGTTCCCGTCCATTTGGTGGACTATCTAAAGCTAATGCTCCTGCTCCTATTAAAACTCCCAATATCAACGGGCGCTGTGGAAACAATCATTCTGTTTCACCGGCAACTCCAGATTTTCGTTACCTTGTGCAATGACTGCTTCCAACTCTATGCGCTCACAATGTCACAGTTTTGTGGTTCTGTGGTCATCATCGGTACTTTGTACGAAACGGTCCAGCTTCTCGGAGAAATTCCAATAGGGATTTACATTGAACTTCCGTTTGTGTGCTTTGTTTGCGTTAGCTATAATGGGATTGCACTGGATGCATCCAGTCTTGTCATGAAGCATTCGAAAATGCTGCTGGGGAAGCGCTGGAAAGAGACGGAGTTTCTGGAAAATAAATTATTCCGAATGTACGCTCGATCTTGTCCTGTAATGGCGATAAAATTGGGTAAATTCTACGGAGTGGATCGAGACAAATTTGGAATCATGATGCGCTTTTGTCTGCAACGTACATTTTTCTTGCTCGTGTTTCGACTAGCTGATTGAGCAAATGACTGATAGTCATAGTAACCGCAGTCAAGCAATATTTAAATATGAAGAAATCAAAAACCGGAGGAGATTTGACTTCTTCCCTCCTTTCCAACCTTTCCGGCTCTCTTTTGGATCTTGCTGATCTTATCATCGCCTTTTGGAGCAATTGGGGGAGGATCCATTCCATATACTTGCAAGATCCAGGCGCAGGTAAGGGTCATGGTCCTCAAGATATTCAAGATGAGTTTCCTGTGTATCCGCATGTTCATATATCCGATGTTGATGTTGTTGGGGCTATATGCGCTTATTGCCAATATTTTATCTAATCGCTTAAATGAAATATGACAAAAAATATTGGCGTGATTCAGCGTGGCCATGAAGAATGATAAGCAACTAAAGTTTACTTTACTACAATGACCTATAACAGTGTTTTATTTATTATTGCTGAGCTTGTCAGTTGGCATTGAAGATCCAATATCACACTTTTCTTTGTTGCATTGTCTGTGATTCGATAATAATTTAAGCTGACGTATGAGTACAAATAGAGTATACATAATATATTATCAAGTATACGATTAATTACACTGCATCTAATTCATAAAAGGCCAAAGGCAGATATTATAATTGGCGGGGCTGCCACTCATATTTATTGACACTTAAAGTGGTACGTTCATTCAAATAAACTTTTCCTAAGGTCTGAAGTCAATGAACAAAAAACTCTTAATAATAATTCGGGGTTTCCGAAAGACGCACACCTGGAATTAGTCGTTTCAGTTAAATTATGGGATTAGTAGAATTTTCGGTAAACAAAAGTTCCGTGCATGATGCAAACTAATCTTGTCACCAGGCACGGTAGCCAATCATTCAAATATATAAACTGTTTTGAATGGTCAGTATCTCGTGGACGGAATGGTTTTTATCAGTCAATTGTCAATTCCTGGGTCGTTTATACATTCAGAGTAATCATTATCATTCATTATCTATTTATTCTGTGGATACGACGGATCTCATCATTCGCATATTGTAAACAAGCGTATCATTAACGTATTCCAATGCTAACTCACAAAAAGTTTATCTCAAACAAGCACAAACAATCCCGGATCAATAAACGGGCGTTCCAGAGGTTCCAGAGGCGATCCCATCCCGCATACCTGGTGAAAAATAACAAAGCCTGAAATGATTTCGATCACAATCTCTGAGCAGTCAATTACATCAGAAACCAATTCAATGTGATGTTATTGGTCTGTCAATGACGAGCGCGTCATCACCATCTCACAGAATTGCTAACCCGAGTTCGTGTATTAAATAGTGTGGAACTCAGCATTCCGCTCAGCGTGTAAATGTTCGGAGCGCTAACCTTAAAACCACTCCATTATGATGGATACTATACCTTGTCAATGTATCTACTTTAATGAAACGTATATTCAAGTACTAAACTCTCGTATTTGCCAGCATGTTATGACTTATGAATTCTGCAATTATATAAACATCATGGACAATTTCTCGACTTGAAACCAATCAGGCGATCATGCCGATGTCAATTTGTTTTCTGTTTACCGAGAAATTGCGGTGATCATTGATTACAACAACCTCTCAACTTGTGTATGTAAATGTATAAATGAAGAATTTGTGGTTATCATATACTAATCATAAATCAATATTTCTGATGAAATCTAATAACGAGGTTTTAAATGTAGAAATTCCACTTTCAGGGGATCATCTTCCTATTTTAATCCTTTAATCTGGTTGTATTTTCCAGGTCGAAAGGTGACGCGATTAAAATGTTTCGATTTTCGAAAAAACTCGTACAATTAAGGAAATATTATGAACACATGTATCTATGTATATACTTTACTTTTTTGGTTTAGCTATAGTCGATAATAACGTCTAATCAGCAACTACATTCCAATTAAAACAGATTATTATTCACAAATGAGTACCAACTCATGAGTCTGGAGTATATCGTACATTTAACCAAATGCCAGCCATCGATAACTAATATAACAACGACAACAACACAATTCCAGTAAACAAATTGTAGGCGCGACAAGTGCTTCTATCCGGTAACCTAAAGTCAAGCGCTACTTCACAAAATATATGCGACATGTGACAGATAGGCTGTGCGTCAGTGAAGGTGGGAATGAACGATTGCATCAAGATTTACAGAATAATTGCATGTGAACATTTAGCTATATGGTATATCTTATACATGGCGACATAATTAGAATCATTTTATTAATAACTGATTTATCGATTAGTTTGAGTACATAAACGCTGAATAGAAATTAGTATAAAAGCGTGAGATTTCAACCATACAAACATCATACCTAGCCAAGAAAGCAAACTACAAACAAGCATTACTCAAAACGGCAAGACAAAAGTTTCCTGAAGAGCAAGTAAATTTTAACAGCAAAATGTTAAAAATCGTTACTTGTATTCTGGTGGTGGGCTCCGCATTGGCGGCTCCTGGCCCCTCCAACAAAATCGCTGCCGACCTCCAATCCAAGCTCCAAGCTGGCCAACAAGTCAACATTTTCGTCTCTTTTGTTGGCAGCAACACAGCCGCCCTGCAGTCCGTAAACTCTGCTCGCTTTGACGACCGAAGTGCGCGTCTCAACGCCCTCCACAGCAGCCTTGTCAAAAACGCAGAAAAATCCCAGCAAGGTGTTCTCAAACTGTTGTCTTCAAGAAGCAATGTCGAGTTCAACAGCTTTTGGATCAGCAATCAAATTTTCGTAAAGAACGCTGACGCATCCATTGTGGACGCCATCGCACAGGATCCAGAGGTCTCCTCCATCGACGAGGAAATCATTGCCCATCTCTTTGAACCCTTTGACAAGAAGGAGGCGACACTTGCAGATGAACATCAGTGGGGAGTGCTCAAGATCCAAGCACCCGAGGCATGGCAGGAAATGGGACTTCAGAGCGGAAATGGAGTTGTCGTCGCAACTGTAGATACTGGAGTCCGGGTAACCCATGAAGCCCTTCGCGATAACTTTGTCGGAGACTACGGATGGTTTGATCCCAGTAACGCGGAGCCCCTCCCAACTGACAGGAATGGTCACGGAACTCATACCACGTACGTATACAAATGATATTCTATCTATAGAATCCTCCCAAATTTTTAAAACATTCTCGTGAATAAAAATTGCATTTCCTTGCAGTGGTACCATTGCCGGAAGCAAAGGAATCGGTGTCGCTCCCGGAGCCAAATGGGCGGCTTGTCGCGGCTGTGCCACCAGCTCATGTTCCCAGTCCGACCTTACCAAATGTGGAGAATTCTTTGCCTGCCCAACTCTCGCCGATGGAACCAATCCCGATTGCTCCAAAGCCCCAAACGTTGTCTCCAACTCCTGGGGAGGTGGCCGTGGAAACACTTGGTACAATCCCGTGATTGATGCCTGGCACGCCGCCAAAATCATTCCACTTTTCTCCATCGGAAACTCGGGACCATCCTGCAACACTGCCAATTCACCCGGAGACCAGAACGTAATTGGAGTTGGATCCACCACCAACACCGATGCCATTTCCAGCTTCTCCTCTGTCGGGCCAACCAGTGATGGAAGAATGAAGCCGGAAATTTCCGCTCCGGGATCCAGCGTCATTTCCGCCTACCACACTGCCGATGATGCCTATGTTTCCCTTTCTGGAACCAGTATGGCTTGCCCACATGCCGCAGGAACCATTGCCCTCCTGCAAACACGAAACAAGAATCTGACGTACGAACAGGCCAAGAAATTTCTTCATGAGAATACTGACCGGAATCTGGAGTTCAGTGGAAGAGTGTGCGATGGAGTTGGCGACAATGTGTTCCCCAATCACGTGTTTGGATATGGACGGATAAACGCTCTCAAGAGTATTCGTGCTCAGACTGCACAAATGCAAGCCTAATGACAATAATGCATCTGTAAATGTTTCTTTAGCTGTTGAAAGCATTTCTGTCTGTATATATTCTCTTTGTAAATTACTCTTGTGAATAGAACGTTTCTGCTGACCAATTTGAAATAAACATGCAATGAAAATTAAAACATTATGATGGGCATTTCAGTAACCTATTATTGCTAATTTATTTGTGATTATTATAACGACTCGCTCATGATACAACAACTGTAGCCAACCGAAAAAACGTGGTCGGTGATCCTGAACACAATTGACAGTCAAATCTCTTTCATTTTGTTACAAACTGCTTGTAGATGTTTCATTGTGCTTTCTCCACATATTATGGCGCTTCAAATTCCATGAATCAAAAAAGCGATGAGTGCACTTGGGACAGGAAAGCCGCTTTCCAGTGCTCCTGTGCAAGACATGGTTAGTGAGCACACGACGGCTTGCAAAGTCATAGGTTTGGTATCCTCCTCCACGTACTGCTCTTCTTCAAGAACTGGAAAAACCTCCAGGGACACTTGTATTTCCTGATCTATTTGTTTTGCGTGCTCATCATCCTTTTTTATTTTCTCAACGCAACTCAAATGAAACATTTCCTCCCTGAGAGCCTCCAATTGCTTATCTTTCTCTGCCAATTTCTCATCCACCTCCACACGCTCATCTTTTAATCGTCCCAGCTCCTCACTCTCAGAAATACTGCGGAATCATCCAAGCCGGCACCGAAATAATCATCAAGGACCTGGACCTCGCCAAGCACTTGATGGTCAAGGACTTTGACTACTTTATGGACAAAGAATCAAAGTCCCCCGCTCTCCTCAAAATGCTCCCATCCCCGGATGGTCACGATTAAATTGAAGTCATTTTTTTGTTTTTTGTTCCTTTTCCTTCAAGAATTGTAAACTTTATTATCTAACTTAATTGAGATTAACTTATAACAGAATGCGAAATATTATAAATCAAACAAATCATAATGTCATTTCTGTCTAAAAATAAAAGTATTGTAATATGTATATGTATTTAGTGTTACATTAAGATCATAAAACTCGGTCATTATTATAATTGTTCTCATTTGTGAATCTCGACGCGATGAACTCTTAAGTCGACCATTTTGTTGAATGTGGCTCCACACTTTCGGCATCCAAATAGTTTCCGGTTTTGCTGATTGTGGTTTCTTTTCAAGTGCCGCTTCAATTTCCAAGTGTTGAAACAACGGTACTCGCACTTGGAACAAGAAAACAATTTTCCGGTACTCATTTGCAGCAGATGCCTAGAAACATCATTCTTTGCAAAGGTCTTTCCGCATTTGCACGAAACCTTGCCATTATCCAGGTTTTTTCGAATGCCATGCTGGACGCCATGTTCGTCAACTATCACTTTTGGCCTCTCGCCTTTTAACAATCGGGAGTCTCTTTTTTCCGGACGTTTTTTGTCTGGTTGAATCTGGGAGCTAGACATATTTCCTGACGACCCTCGTCCAACTTCCGCTTGGGGGCTTGCTGCTGCGACCTCTGTGAGTTTTTGGGATGCATAAACTTTCAAGGTCCTTCTTGAGGAACGCCGCTTTCCTGGAATATTTATAGGATTATCATTTAGACCATTCTGCAGCTCTTCTTCATTGCCAACTTCAGTAACTGGAAACCTTTCCAGTGACACATTTGGCGTCTTGGTTGCTTCCGCTTCTTTCTTCAGCTTCTCAACGAGCCTTTCCAGCACCAGGTTTGTCGCCCTCAGATCTCCATACGCCGCAATCGAATGAATCAGTTCCTCCTTTAGTGCCTTTAATTGCTTATCTTTCTCGACCAAGTTCCCATCCACCTCCACCCGTTCCTCCTTCAATCGCCCCAGCTCCTCACTTAAGCTCTTTATTTTCTCCTCTGCAATTTCAAGCTTGGCACTGAGCTCGTCAACTTGTTCCACTTTCTCTAGTTCCCATTCCCATTGCTGATTCTCGTTCTCACTTTGGAGCTTCTTGGTCACCTCATCTAGTTCCGCTTGGACAATTTGGGCAATTGCAACCTGGATACGCTCGTCCGCAAGCACTTTGATCACGAACGAGTTGGAGTCCTCCTCCTCCATCGTTATTAAAAAATTACTGTTTTAATTATAATAATTATATTGTAAATTTTAAGGAAATTGTGAAAACCAGCATTTGTTCACTTCAGTGAAATCCGAATATTATTTTGCCCACGTTTGACAAGAATGCATGTATTTCATGCACGTATGTATAATAATATATACCCATCCATGTAGAGGGTTTTCTTTCAAATCTATTTATAATTCGTCTTGAATATGTCAAGTAAGTAGGCATGTATCTACAAAAAGCTCTATTTCATATTGCTGGAGTACAATGCAATGTCAGCAACAATAAGCAAGTAAGTACTCTAGTATCCCAATATGTGTGCGCATTTCATTGTGAACGAAGTGCGAAGGATATATTTATTTTTATCTGTTGGCATGAATATGGGTAAACAATGCAGTTCATTGATGTAAATGTAATGCTTAACAATGCAGTACCAATGGTGAATCTTACAGCAAAATATAATTCTGAATAAAAGTTACAAAAATATCTTAACGCTACTCCTACATGCTTTTCATTGTTTTCTTGATCCAATCACTATTCAATCCCACATCCATGAACGCGTTGGGCACCGCAAACTCGCAAAGCCTGAAAGCCTGCACTCCACACAGAGTATTGTCCTCACAGAGCACTCCCCCTCCCAGCGTCCGGTCGCACTTACTTCCCCCCGAGTACTCCTCCACCCCACACACCACATTCCCGTCCACCTTGATGCTATATCCCGCATAGCTCAGCCGGTCCATTCTCTTCTGGCACTCGGCGTGGGTCATCAGATGAAAGTCCCTCTCCGCCAACTTCCCCTTTCGCCTCTTGTCCGTTACCCACGCCACCTCAGTTGCAGGACCAGGCTCCGCCTCCACCTCCGCAATTCTTGGCAGTGTATTTTGGACAACGTTCATCGGCTTCCCGAGCTTCACGAGCGCCAGATCATTTTTGTAATAGGGCGCATCCGATGTTGGCAGTGTTGAAAAGACAGCAATCCGCTTGGCCCGATCCGCCTTTCCCGAGTCCCCCTTTCTAAATCCCGGAAAAACTTGGATGCTCTTCACGCTCTCCGTTTGAGCCTCACTTCCCTTCTCTTTCCGGGTGACCATCAGTCCACTCTTCATGCTCCCATTGTCATCGGCAACGCAGTGGGCAGCGGTCAAGACAATGTCCTTGGCAATCAACGTGCCTCCACAGTCATGCCCCTTTTTGTCCCCACTCTTAATTTCCACTTGATGTGGATACTTTTCCACTTGTACATCCTTGCCGTACAACGGCTGCTTCATGACCTTTGCCCCGGACTGATCCCCGGCATGCTTCTCGATCCAGTCCCGGAAGTAGCTCACCTTGCCGTACACGTTGGGAACACAAACCTCGTTCTTGTTCTTTTCACAGTCCGCCGTATCCTGCTCGTTGGGTCCAAATGAGCTGAACCCGCACAAGACGGCCCTCCCGTTTTTGTCTCGACACACCGCAGGACCACCCGAGTCTCCTTTGGAAGCACCCGGGCTTCTGATCCCATCCTGGAAGCCTCCAACAACAAACAACTGGTCAGCATAGTCCTTATGTCTACGATACCGGCCGTCGTCATCCTGAATATTTCTTTTGGTGCTGCGAATGTGCACGTCCGCCTTTTGAAGCTTCTTTGAAGCGGTGAGCGTATCCGTTCTCCCAAATCCCACAATGACCGCCGTGTCGCTGTACTCGATGGCATCGAAATCGTAGGGAGCCAACGGAAGAGCCTGCACTCTATCCGAAAACTTGATGTCCCGGTCCAGCTTCAGAATGGCAACGTCAAAAGCTATGGGAGGGTCACTCGGGTCAAGCTGGCTCGAGTTGGGGTGAATGATGACCTTCTCAATCTTGTACTCGTTGTCCGTGTGCTTCCCCTTGATCGCAATGTCCAGAATGACCTTCATTTTCTTGGCCGGTCTAGCCTTGTGAGTTTCGTGGTCCACGACGCAGTGACTTGCCGTGATCACGTAGCGCTCATTGTAAACGGTCGCGCCGCAGTAATTGTTGTTGCCCTCGCCGCCCTTATTTTCGAGACGGGCGAAATGCGGAAACTCGTGGGGCTCGACGCCAATCAAACTTGTGAGCGTGAGCTCCAACGTGTTTTCCCCGCAGCAGAGAGCCTCCAAGCCCGTGTCCCCTCGGGGTAATTTGCAGTCGTCCCGAATGGCCTCCACGAAACGGAGCTTTTGTCCAGTTGATGCGATAGTACGCGTCCCGATCTCGTAAGCGCAGAGGTCGACGCCACTTTGGGAAATGGGGACGCAGACAGTTGGCTCGCATCCTGTCGCCGTTTCGTTTGCCTTGGCCGCATCCTTGGAGCCTGTCAGACAGCACTCGTAAAATGTTCTCATTTTGGCCTCGTCCCGGGAAATTTCCGTGTAGCCCGGTTCACAAGGGTCCGGTGAGGACATGCAATCTCGAGCTGTGGTAATGCCCGAGAATACAATGGCCCATAGGGCCACGATCAGGTAAGTCTTTGGCAAACTGTTCTTGATGCACGCCATTTTGGAAATGGTAAACTTTGGCTCATTTTGTGACGAGTTTATAAGGCAATCAGATAAGTAGGTAAATTTCAGACCAGGGAAGCTGTTGAGGCATATGACTAGTTCTGAAAACATAACCCGGAAAAATGGTGTTTCATTGTGCCAGCTTGAGACATTTCGGGACGACGGTGCAGCAACAGATAACTTGCTTGTGTTACAGCTGAAACGCCGTGTTCCAAATCAAGTTATCTTTGGGGGTACACGGAATTGTATAGATAATCTGCGCATCTGATTATGTGAGTGAGTGGAGAAGCTCATTATCATTATAATCTTCCTTGATGTTATCAAATGTGCCTTTTAATCAAACATGGGTCACAAGTTGAGTATCAGTTGTTGTTCGGTATTGTTGACCCAAAGAAATTTCTCATGCATTTCATGTATCACTCGCATGCACTTGGAGACCAGCTATGGAGCTTCAAACTGCATGTTATCCATGACCAAAATATTACGTAATTAATAGATCATTATCCAGAAACGTAAATTGTTGAATATAGAATTAAACGCAGAATTAATTATTCTTGTTAGCTGCATTTTTATGCAATTTGCGCATGTTTATGTCAGTTCCTTATTGTGGGCATAATAACCCACAGCGTATTTCCCATTCTCCCTTTCCCCCATCTCACTTGCGCCAACCCAGTCTCAGTCACGGCGTGTGAGGTATCCCTTCCTACTCATTCCCCCATTCTCACTTTCCCCCATTGTCCTTGCGCCAAGACAAGCTGTCGAGGCATGGTCATCAAGTGTGCGTCGAGCACAGGTTTACTTTGGCTGCTCCTGGAGCAGGAGCCAGCACTTCTGCTTTCGTCGCGTCGGACAGAGGATGAGCTGCCTCTTCAGGCTCTCCTCTGCCCATCCATTTATCTCTTCCCATTTCCCAGTCTTGTTCCAGTCAGGAAACATTTTTGTATATTATATTTATATTTCTTCGGGAAGTTCCCGAGTCATTTAAGTTAAGTCTTCTTTAATATAAGTTGTCGAGTTAGTCATTCGTCATGGGTGTCAATAAAAGTATAAGCAGTTAAGTCTTCTTCTCGTCAAAGTCCCCCATCTATTTCCCCCCATCATTCCCCATCATCCTCTTCCCCGCTCACCATCATCATCACGAGGCCAGCTAAATTAAGGTCTCACATTATTATCGGCATTTAAAAAAACTAATTAAGCATATTACTGAGTTGTGCATACGTATGTACACACAACCTGATTGTTAATCTACTGACCAAATGCAAGGAATGGAACTGGCAACATAGTTATTTTTTATAGTAGACTGTTCTACTGAAAGGTGAAGCCAAGTGGAACGGCGTTTTGTGCTACGTGCCGAATGAGCGTCTGAGTGAGATGATTCCATAAAACCAGTTTGTTTTCAATCAACAGACTGACACGCAAACATACTCCTGTTTACATTGAATGTATTATGTGACCCCTATTTGCAACGATTTAACAGTTTTTCCTGCCATTTTAAGTAGTTTCTTTTGGTCGTAATTAATGTAGTCGTAATTAAATCGTCGTCACTGCGTCTTTGGTAGGTGCATTTTTGTGCTTACTCTCGTCTAGTCGGTAATTGGTACTACCAGTTGAATGAAATAAATGACCGCTATCAAGACATTTTTGTCTGCATTTATTTGCACATTTCCCTGAAAACAATTTTCTATATACCAATCAGGTAGTAACTTGAGTAGGGTTTGAATTTATCATTAAACTAATTCTGTTATGAAACAATTTCAATTTTTTCGTCAGTTACATTCTATTTGCATTTGTACATGCGTCTCAGCATTTCCTTGTCAGAATCCGTCAATTTTTCATTAGCTGGAATTTGCCTGCCATCCTGTTATATAAAAAACCATTTTATATTTTAATGAATATTAATCATGAGTAACTTGAGTCTTATAAAATTACTATTGTTCATGATCACGTTCATACCTTGGTTGTTATTGTGGGTTTACCATTTTTACTATACGCCCAGCTGGGATAGTGCGTCAGGGCCCGAGGATTGTAAGGCACTCCATACGTCGGAATATGCCCCCCCGGTTCCTTTTTAAACGCATATTTCATTTCTGCAAATGACCATATTATTTCCATAGTAAGTACAAGTCTGTGAAATAATTCGACCTTTTAAAACCAAATGCCGCATTTCTACCATCGATAATATTGTCCCAGTGGATTGTCACATAGTCATCTCTATCACCCCTGGAGTGCTCATGGTCAATGCCCAGAGAGTGCACGAAATCATGCAAGACATTGGGCTGCGTCCAGCAATGCGGTTCAAAGTTGTACCCTTGTTCCCCACCAAGCCGTCCCAAATTGGCCCAGCAGCCTTGCTTTGTGTTTGTCACGTTGACGTAGTCACCGTACGGCCGGGAGTCCACGGGAAAGATACCAAAGGGAATGCAGACTATTTGGGAAAGCTCATATGTGGCTCGATAGACCATATCCCTTTGCGAGTCGGCTGAAATAAAATAAAATTTATATTCCCTCCAAAAACGTTACAAAACAATTCATCCAACTTACTGATTGATGGGCCCATGTAAACGTGAAAACGTTCCCAAGTAGAACCGGGAACATTTCTGGCAGTGGCACGCTGATTTTCCGGGAGAGCAATGTCATAATTGAGTCTTGTACCGTTGTCTAGGTTGTCGTTTTCTAGAAATGAAATTCAACTTGACATTTAAATGGCATGAATCCAAAATAATTAACTCTTACCCTTGTCAGTCCATTCTCCAGTAGGCTGGGTAGGGGGAATGGGTGAAATTAAACGGGAGGCATTTGCCATTCCATTGTTGCTGAAATGGAAATGGATCCCGAAGAACGGGACGAGTGGAAATATTTGTTTCATAGGGACTGCTTAAAATTGTTTTCCTGTATGAAAGCAGTTGCGTATTATAACTGTTAATGAGTGCGATTGAAAGGTGGGTGTCAAGAGGGTATCGGATATGAATGATGGACGCATACATTCAACACAAGGACAAATTGCGGCTAACCCTCCAATCACAAATGCGGAATTTGGAGACAAGATGCGATACTGAATGACTCCAGTACGTTCCAATCGACAGACCAAAATGCTCTAATATAATACATATATGATAGATTAATCATTTTTAATTGTCCTTTTCTGTTCCTGCACGGACTAGACCAGATATCGGCAAAACCACGTACAGCATATGGCATGTCATTGTTTTTCAAAATATCGACTAACTCATTTTAAAAAACTAATTATTTAATTACAAGTCTCTACATTTACACACCCAAAATTGCATATTATTATAATTCCAGTTTGCATTCTGTTTTACTCGTTTCATAAAAAGTTGTTGCTTTATTTATTACAATTGAGTTGACAAAATACGATGTGCATGTGTTTGTTTTAAATTTTTACAATTATATGGCACGGTTAGTGCCGATAATAACTCCACTCCAATAATATGCTTATCTCAAACTGCTTACTGTAAATGTCAAGGCTAATTTATTTACACTTTTTACGCAGGCTTGAGAATGGATTTCTTCATGTGCCGGAGAGAGAGAGAGATAAAAGCCATACTCACTCAGCAAAATCCGAACATTTCTATTTTCCCAAACATTGACAACATATACATAATATGTTGGAAATGTAAGCTTGCTGCCATTGCACACCTAGTATAATATTTTCTTTCGGCTAATTTAATTACCTATAATCTATCCCAGGAGGAATAAATCACATTTCATAAATGAATTCGTGTGCGTGGGAAAGGTTTGCTTGGAAAGATTTGCGACTTGAGTTATATGATAACATAAATCATATAAACTTTTACAATACAATACGTGCAAAGATACTAACTTGCTACGTACATGAACACAAGCAAACCAGGTATTATATTGTCAAAATGTGGATGTGGGAATACAAAAAGCAATGTATTTTTGCGCGTTGTTTTTATGCTATTTTATCATACTTCAAGATGTACCATAATTATCCGAAAGGATAGTAATTAACTTTTCAGGTCCCGCCGCTGCCGGTGTAAGGAACGTGAAGTGGTACAAATACACAAAAGACAGCAATAGCAATTAGGTAAACCAAAATGTTTTAGGAATTTTTAAAGCGGCGATACGATGCAGTAATAACATTACTAGCTCCTTTTGCTACAAACACTCATTCGTTAAGATTTTATTCCATATTTGCAATATAAAATCTTCAAGGTCATCGGTTGATGAGAATTTTTCATGCATGTTTATCCTTCATTTCATTGTCGTCTTCACTTCTGGATCCACCAAAATATTCCGGCAGTTCACTGGGATCAATGCGGCTATGTAAGTAGGACATCCACTGCTTTCTGTTCTGGAGAAACATTTTTAGCACATCCTGTGTGTGCTGAGATACGAATGGTCGAGCCACTTCGTAAAAAACTCTCCAGAATGTCGGTGCTTTAAGGATGGAAGTAAAATGAAGAAACGAGATAAAAATATATTTGTAGGAATATAATTGGTAGTCATTTACTTCTGTCCCCTCACCTTCAACAATGACGATTTCGTAAGAAAATCCTGGGAGAAATCTTTCGTATATGGTCAACAGTGTGAGCAAGGATTGAACACCTGCATACAAACAAAAATGGAGATGAAAGGCCAAACTTTAAAATATGTATGTAGTATTTAAATATAGGCTAAATTAAAATTTAAGCTGCTTACAGGCTGGACAACCCTGCTGAACGACACTATTACCGTCGACGTTGGCTAGAATGACAAACTGTGTCACGTTCGGGTTCTTATAATGGGCATCCCGAACCTTTATCATGAGATCGAAAGCGCACTTGACCAAGTATCTCTCAAACCGGCGCCGTTTGCCTTGCAACACGGCCGCTCGAATGTCCCATCCTTCCCTCAGCCAAATGTAGCCCACTGTAAAAAGACGACAAATTGATATATAATTTACCCAATATGTACCTGGATAGTAGTCTGTCAAGCGTTTATTGCAATTTTCATACCAGGCCTTCCTTGCCTGTCGTACGCGTCCAGATGGAATGGCATGTCATGTTCGAAATCACTCCACTCCTCATCCGGCATTGTGGCAATTTTGTTTTCCAGGTAAAAGTTTTTCAACTATTTTAACGGCATATAAAAATTGTACGTTACAATTTAATCAATCACTATTTAAGTCATTTACAAAGAAAATTCATTTAACTTACCCCAATCATATCTTTGACTGCTACGTCCACGTTCAAATTTTTTGCTGTGGTTAACGAAATGATTAATATCATTTAGTTGTGAATCGTTTTGAAGTGAAGAATTTTTCTTGGTAACTTACCACGGAGCCATCGCAGGAGAAAGATGTTAATTTTCAATTCCTCTCTGAACAAGTGAGGCTGGACGAGCCTGGTGAATTTGTCAAACGCCACCTTTTCTTG
The DNA here is from genome assembly GCA_004115045.4 of Sinella curviseta. NCBI lineage: Eukaryota > Metazoa > Arthropoda > Collembola > Entomobryomorpha > Entomobryidae > Sinella > Sinella curviseta. The sequence continues at coordinate 88,940 of CM023203.3, forward strand.
ATGAGTTAGAATAAACTCTTTATCCACGCCGATAAAATTAGGAATACTTGCGTTTGGAGTGGCACCTTCTACCAATGCAATTAAATAAAGCGACGCTGACAACGTAATGAAGATCCCCATTTCCTTCAAGTTAGAAGGGTACAAGGGAATCAGACGAAAAGCTTAACGAAATTTTTATTTGTTAGCTTCTAGCCCGCTCTCCCCAACTAGATAATCCATGGAACCAGTCTAATTTGGCACTAATTCCTTTCTAAAATGGTTTATTTTCCTGAGTACATACATTACGACGCCTCAATTCCATCTCATATAAACAGACTCGTATTATTTCAATAAAAATTGTGGATTATAAATGTAGGTATGCTAGTGTGAATAGCATAGTGCTTACTGTGAGCTTATGCACATGCAAGTAGTATGTTTTGTATCTGCAACACTTAAGTGAGCGGTGCTCTTGTATAATAATTTGTTTTGAGTGAAGTTTTCAGGAATTCTCATGAAACCGAAAACCAGTCAATTATGGTAGATGGCACAAGATGATAGTAATAATTAAAATTTATCGCAGCTCCCAATCTGTTGAAAGGTAAATACATACCTACAAAATTTTGGAGTTTCATATTGCATACAGTGCAAGTATACTATATATTTTTAGCTGCGATTGCAAATATATTATGCTGGAAAGTTGTTCTCGCTTATCATTTTGAACTATGTATTTGTGACCTGCTCAAAATCGAAACCAGTAAATAAGACCTTGAATGCATATAAAAATCATTGCATGCAATGTATTTGGGAACAAAGTAGTTCAGCTACATGGTATTTTGCAGGTAAGCGCCTTATCAACGAAATCTTTTATTCGCTCATGCCTGTCTTGATGAACACTCTGCTTGTCTCGTCATTTTTTTAGACAATCCCCGCATCACGAGCCATTCCGTAAAATTGAGAATTTTGATTGGCCAGTAAATTGTGAGGTGTATCAAACTCGGCAACTTCACCACGACTCAGCACCAAAATCCTGTTCAAAATTGAAAAAAAGATGATTAATTAATGTAATTAGTTTGCTAGATTAAATTAATTTTTTTTCTATTATTACCTTGTCGAATCCAAAACGGTATTGAGTCTGTGAGCCACGTTGAGAATGGTACAGCCTCCAAAGTACTCCCGAATAGTTTTCTGAATCAGCTCATCCGTGACGCTGTCAACGGACGCGGTGGCTTCGTCCAGAATCAGAATAGGCGACTTTCTCAAAATGGCCCTGGCAAGACACACGAGCTGTCTCTGTCCCACACTCAAATTTCCGCCGCCCTCCGCCACAGGATAGTCCAGACCTTGCTCCAGCCCATCCACGTACTTTTTCAAGTACGCCATTTCCAGGGCCTTCCAAATCCTCTCGTCCCCATACTCCTCAAACGGATCCAGGTTGAGTCGGAGTGACCTCGAAAAGAGCACAGGATCCTGTGGAATGACCGTCAGTCTTTTCCGCACATGATGCAAGCCCAGGTCCGCAATGTTCACGCCATCAATTAAAATCTCGCCTTGGACCGCTTCCATAATCCGGAATATTGCCAGAGTCAAGCTGCTCTTTCCCGCGCCAGTCCTCCCAACAATCCCAATCTTTTCACCGGGACTCATCCGACAGCTAAACTGCTTCAAAACCAGATCCAGTCCGGGCCGATATCTTGTCTCGTAATTCGTAAACACGATTTCCCCCGTTTCCGGCCACCTCTTGGGACACTGCCTCCTCCCATTGTCAAAGTGCGCCTCCTGGTCCACCTCCGTGTACTCGAGAATCCTCTCCACGCTCACTAAATTGTATTGCATGTAGGACGTAACCTTGACAAGCCAACTGATAATCCCCGTTACCTGCACCGCGTAACTGATGCTCAGTCCCACCAAGCTCGGGCTCATCGTGTCCCGCCAGATAACCGCAAACAGGGCCGGAATGAAGACCACCGTGGCACCAAGAAAGCCGAGTCGAATGCTCAGCCAGCGGCGGAGGATTTGCTCCGAAAACTGGGCGCGGTTGTAGCTGTCGATTTTTAGCCCCAACATTTGGGCAAACCGATCCTCCGCCTTGTACGCGCGGACCGTGCTGGTCCCGTTGAGTGTTTCCTGGAACTGGGCGATAATTGGGGAGCGAAGGGTTCTGAGAATCCGCCCGAGCTGCTGCATGCACCCAACGTAGTAGCGCTGGAGCACGGCGTAGATAACGAAGAGGGGGACAATGTACACCAGAAAGTAGATGTTTGTCGACAACATAATCGCCGCCAGGATCCCAAGGAATTTGTACACGTGACAAATCCATTCGCCAATATTGGACGGCAGCCACCTGTCCACGTTTTCCACGTCGGAGGAAAACCGATTCGTGATTCGGCCCAGGGGCGTCACGTTGAAGAAGCCGATAGGCGCCTGGAGAATCCGCTGGAGCATGTTGTTGTGGAGGAGATTGGTGGCGCGGAGGGAGGCAATGGCCAGCAGGAAGAATCCACAAAGGTAAAACAGACTTTGGCACAATCCCAGAATCCCGTACTCGAGAGCGTATCCAGTGCTACTGCTTGGATGAAAGTGACCAGCGATTGATTGATTTTTGTCTGCGGAGGAGGAGGTCCACGCACTAAGGATCACGTTGCGACCCAGCGAGATAGCCTCCGCGAATCCAAAAAATGTCACAAAGGCAAGCACCATGGGATATCCCATGGCTTTCACGTAGGCAATAAAAACTGACAGCTTCACGTCGCCAGTCTCAAGATGCTCATCCTCGATAAGCTTGCCCTGTTCCTTTCTGCTTGTGTTATCCTCCTCATTCGCATTCGAGGTGGATGTTTCCTTTTTAGGGGCACGGCTTTTACTTTCTTCCTTTGACTGAATGTGGGTGGACATCAAGGTGGCAAAGCTTCCCGATTCGAGCATGAGCTGTTCATAGTCTCCATACTGGACAATGTTACCTCCCTCCAACACCACAATGCGGTCAACCTGCGAGAGATACTGGTAGGCGTGAGTGCAGAGGATTATCGTTTTGCCCCGGAGTAGACCCCCAGGTCCTAAAAGCCTGTCAAAAATGTGCTTGCCCACGTGTGTGTCCACCGCACTCAGAACGTCATCCAGGAGGAGAACATCCGCCTCCGAATAAGCAGCTCTGGCCAGACTGACACGCTGCTTCTGACCTCCACTCAGATTAATCCCCTTCTCTCCAATTTCTGTCATGTCCCCCGCAGGAAGCATTTGGATATCTGAGGCGAGACAGCAGCACTCAATCACCTCCGCGTACTTTTCCCGGTTGTAGGGCAGCCCAAAGCAAATGTTTTCGCGGAGCGTGTCGTTCAGAATCCAAGCAATTTGGGACACGTAAGCGACCCTCCCTCTGACGGTCACCTGCCCAATGTACTTCATGTCGCCAATCATGGCAGAGAGTAGAGAGCTCTTTCCAGACGCCACAGCTCCAACCACAGCAGTCAACGAGCCCACCTTCACTTTCAGATTTATATCTGTCAGTTGCCAGGAGCTGGAGGCGATCTCCTCCCACGCAAACGTCCCATTCTCAATCTCCACCGCAGGCTCCTCTCCAGAGACACTGCTTGGAAGGAATGTAACCGCATTCGGATGATTCTCCTCGGCGTTCAGGAAGTCGTTGACTCGTCTGAAGCTCACGCTCGCGTCCACCATTGCAGATATGCTCGAGGGAAAGTCCGTTATCGGCTCCGTGAGAAGTGTGAACAGCGTCAGTGCGGTGAACGCCTTTTTCGGGTCGAGAACGCCTCCGCTCAAGTACACGTACGTGAAAAAGGACGCGACGGAGACGAGGAAGGGCACAGACTCTAGGAAAAATTGAATGGCAGCCTGGCAGAAGGCACGCTTCCTCAGAATCGCCACCTCCTCCGCACGAACATTTTTGATTTCCTGGAGAAATGATGGCTCCCAGGCGTATAGCTTGATGACCTGGATACCAGAGAGGACTTCGGAGATGATTTTGACCCGATGGTCCTTCTTTTTCATTTGAGCTCGTTGATAAGTGGACGACTTGGCGGAGAGGATCCAGTTGACAGGGATCAATGCGCAGATAACAGCGATTCCGGGGACGATGGCGTAGCCCAGCTCATTCCAGAGCAGGAGGATTCCCACAGTGACTTGGATGGGACAGGACCAAATGGAGTCGGCGTAGTGGATAAGCATGCGGATTGTTTCAACGTCCACGCTCATCAGATTCACGATTTCTCCAGTGGTGGTCTCTGTAAGGTAATGAAATGAGATTAACTATTATAATTATTTGTTATTAATAAACTGTCATAAGCAGTTTGTCATACTTCGCCTGGCTTCACTGGACACTTTCATGGACTTCCTGTAGATAATCAGGTTGAGGCAGGTGAGCACGTCAACGTAGCACTTGAATTCGTGGAGGAAAGACATTTCCCAAAAGAGTGTGATTAGCAGGAAGTTGAGGAGGAGGAGCCCCGCGTACATGTACCCCTTCCATGTTTCAATTCGGGGATCTTCCACAAACTCAATCAGGAAGCCCATCAGCTTGGGCGAGAGGAAGGCCAACAGAGTCGCAACAAGCTTGCAGATAAACGCCACCGAAACAGCCCACCCGCACGTGTTCCACATTGGCTTGATAATGTTCTGAAAAATACTCCGGGTTTCCCCCAAGACCGGCTTCCCGAATCCCTTCTGGAACAGTTTGAAAACGACGGTGGAGGTGAGCGAGGGGAGGAGATCCCAGAGGTCTGCAGTGGTTAGCGGATTCTTGTAGCCTTTGCGGACCAGCGGCGTGGACCAGGAAAGGAGGAGGTAAGAGAGGCAGGAGCACCGGATCATTGGACACTCCTCCCGTTTAATTCCATCGGAGCAGTGGCGAAGGCGGGTGTGGTCACCGGGGATTTCTGACGGAATGTCTGACCAGCAAAAGAGGAACAACTGGAGTATGGAAAGGCCAAGGGAGGCGCATTGAAATGACAACGAGGTCGTGCTGATGGAGGTAATGGACGGACTGGGGTTGTGATAGATTTTGTATTCGGTTCGGAAAATTAGAGCGTGGACCAGTGCGAGGGACACCCAATGGACGAGCTGGATGCCGGAAGTGTGAACACAGCGGCTTTTGTGCAAGACAATCAGACTAGAGGATAGGAACTGCGCGAATAAAACACTTTGAATTAATTTACTCTGTTAATTTGATAACAATATGTACTTATTAATTAAGCATACATGAGTAGCAATCAAGACGATTGGCGTCGTCCACAGGACACCCGGTACAGCAAATATGTTGGCATCTTCGTTATCCGGGATGTACCAATTAAGGCACAGCATCCCTACTTCCAGGCCGATCAGCACGATGATAATTGTTATTTTGAGGAAGCCTAGCCACGTCCAGGCTGGACGCCAAGTTGGAGGACCATGACCCAAGGATGATGACCCCCGATTCGGATCTAACAACATGTAAATGTCGAAAATGGCAGTGAGCCAGAGGAAGGCGCATGCTGACCACACAAGAACAGTCTTTTCGAAACATTCGGTAAAGTCGGGATCATTCGTGTTCCAGAGTCTACTGGGATCCTGTAAAAAACAATTACCCGTTAATATTCATTTTTAAAATTTTAACGGTCACTTCACACGAATTAAAGAATTTAGTGATGATAAGCCTCTTTGATTACTTACCCAAAAGGTTGAGTTGCAGTAAAGGTCCATTATTGCAGAGAGCTGCGGTCCTACTACAAAAAATCACACTGACCACCAGCAACAAAATATAAAATGACTAAAAATGATCGATAAGAACAAGAACGTTACTGAACTAAAAACAGCGTGCCATTCAACGTTTAGGATTGTGAAAGTATGCATGAAAGTTTGTTTGTATGTATTTATGTTAAAGTCCATTCTACACACGCCCAAGCAGAATGATTAATTAATATCTTTCTGGCTGCTTTGCTTCCAGAGGAAAAAGATTAAAGATGGGCAGCAAATGACAAGATGAGTTCAATATTCTTACTAATGCTATCTCACTTGTAAAAAAAATGCCGATATTGGTGAAGTGAATCGTCGTCGTCTTTCATGACCTTTAACTAACGTTTGTGTGGAAATGTGATCTTTAACCTTTTTATTACTTCATGGAAAGTGACACGAGGAGGATGAAATATGATGATGATCATAAAAATATGATGTAATGTAATCAAACCATTGAACTTGAACTTGTCTGTAAACGTTATCTCAGCTTACCCCAACGTTGTGCTCGTTTTTCTTTAAACAAATATTCGTAAATATCAATTGAGCTGTGCTAAAAAATAATTTTTGTATCTAAATTTATTAATCCATCTTTTTATTTGTTTACAGAAATATGTTTTGGCTATGCAACTTGCTTCAAAATTGTTCATGTATGCTTATCAGGTGCATCGTCTTCTTCCTTTCTGGATCCACCAAAATATGTCGGCAATTCTCTTGGATCAATGCGATTATGTATGTATGGCATCCACTGTCTTCTGTTCTTGTCAAAAATCTTTACCGCATCCTGCGTATGCTTTGAGATAAATGGCCGAGTTACTTCGTAAATTGCTTTCCACGACGATATTGCTACGATGGAGTGCGAGTGTAATAAGGAAAGAATGGATTTGATGAAAACTTGTGCATTTTTTTGTACTAATGCATAAAAATTGCGTCAACTGTCCACTCACCTTCAACAACGACGATCTCGCGAGAAAATCCCGGCAGAAATCTTTCGTAAATTGTCAACAGCGAAAAAACCGAGAGAGTGCCTGAATCCAAACAAAAACAAACTGGGGACTACAAAGTCAAAACTTTTAACGGATTTTAAGAAACTACTTACACGCTGGGCAAACGTGCTGAACCAGATTGTAACCGTCGAGGTTGATAAGAACGACAAACTGTGTCACATTCGGGTTTTTGTAATGCGTATCGCGAAGCTTGAGCATCAGATCAAAAGTGCACTTGACCAAGTATCTCTCAAACCGGTGCAGTTTTCCTTGTAACATGATGGCTCGGAGGTCCCATCCTTCCCTCACCCAAACGTAGCCAACTATAATGACGACAAATTAATTAAATTAAATACTCGTTTTTCCTCACAATGATTATATCCAGTAATGTGTGTCATTATAGTATTTACTATTATTTTCGTACCAGGCCTTCCATCTCTATCGTACGCGTCCAGATGGAGGGGCATGTCATGTTCGAAATCACTCCAATCCTCTTCCGAAATTGTGGCAATGCCGTTTTGGCGATAAAAGTTTTTTAGCTGTTAAAACAACGTAATCGAAAACTGATTGTATTTCAGTCACAGAATATTTGGTTATGAATCTTTTAAATGATGTTTAGTGCCTTCTTACTCCGATCATATCGTTGACTGCAACATCCACGTTCAAGTTTTTTGCTGTGGTTAAAGAAAGGAAAAGAAAAACATTTCAAAACACTCCAGAACAAATTAAATAAATAAATGTTGCTCAAAAACTTACCACGGAGCCATCTAAGCAGAAATATGTTGATTTTCAATTCATCTCTGAACAAGTGTGGTTGGACGAGCCGTTTGAATTTGTCAAATGCCAACTTTTCTTGGTGAGTGAGAATGAACTCTTTATCCACACCCAGATGACTAGGATGACCTGCATTTGGTGCGGCACCTTCGGATATTAAGATTAGACAAACCGAAATTGACAATTGAATGAAAATGTCGCGACATTTGAAGTACATCCCCATTGTTGCAAATTGGGGTCGCAGAGGACAGGGGAAGTCCATGTAGCACGTCCTTGCTAGCACTGATGCAAATTATAACTGATGGCTATTTTTTTGTAATTTGAAGGGACAACCTAAATACCGTCTTGTTTTTAGAAATTCTCATGAATCATGAGTCATGTTTGTAAATGGAATGGTAAAATATTATTTACTTAGTATGCTGTATGCAATGCATACATTTTTATCTCATGCTTCATTTTTTCACATTTGCAGGAGCGATGCTCTTTCATATATAATAATTTGCTCTAAACGAGATTTTCACAAATTCTCATGAAATGGAAATCCAGTCAATTATGGTGGATGCCGCAAGGTGATAGTGATAATTAAAAACCATCACAAACTTCTATCTGCTGAAAGGAAAATATAAACATGGCTACACTGTTTAAAATATTGCCTATATGGGTTAAGTTATTCAATGGCTGCATGGATTGAAAAACGTTCAGCTACAAAATATTTTACAGGTAAGCCCATCAACAAGCGCAATCTTTACATGCCTCGTGAGAAGCTGTATATTTGACAGTCCCATGGCTGTGCTGTGGCAAGAACTTGACCGGTTCCAGATAAGCATTGTGAACTCCAGGATGGTAAGCAAAGGATATCCATAGAACAATTATCCCGCACTAGTAAATCGGCATCGTCCACCACATTTTAATCATCAACATGCTCATTTGCATCCAAACAATTTAAGAAAGTATCAAGATGCCCCACATATGACTTGGATAAAAAATACCGATAACAATTAAGCGGAAATTATTGTCAAAATCTTTAATTAGTATTAATTATCTCCACTGGTATCAATTGGTATGTGAAATGGGTAATTAGAACCTCAAGGTCTTCAAACATAGCTTATGTCATCATGACATTTATATCATTTACTGGACTGGCACTTGAAATAAAAATGCGACAATGATGACAACGAGAGTTGTTGTCAATTGGCGATATGGGCAGCAGCAAATTACTGTGACTTTTGCCATAGTGCCATGGAAGCTGACCATTGGTCACTACGAAAACACACAGCATCGTAACACATTATTTCAAAATGTGGATTCACTTATTAATTCTGGACATAAGCCTCTCCCTCCTCCTCAAATACTTACAAAAAGGCAAACCAAACGACTACTGGAAAGATCATGGCGTGCCCTCCATCGACATCTCCAAACTGGCCTCCTCCCCGGAGCTCCTCTTTGGCTACAAGAACGCCCTCCAAATCGACGGCCAAGTCTACAGACAAATGGGCTCCCAGAAATACTGCGGAATTATCCAAGCGGGCACTCCCGAAAAAATCATCAAGGACCTGGACCTCGCCAAGCACGTAATGGTCAAGGACTTTGACTACTTTATGGACAGATGCACCCTCTTCAAAGAATCAAAGTCCCCCGCTCTCCTCAAAATGCTCCCATCCCTGGAGTGGCGTGGAGTTCGAGTTTCCGTGTCAACATTTAGCGGGAGGGAGTCGAGCACCTGAGCACTTTTGAAAAGGAAGCCAAGTTGCCTGACGAGACGGCCCTGGAAAAGACTGGAAGACAGTACATCCTGGACGACGAAGTTGCCAAGGGACAGGGATTTGTTTTCATTATGGCTGGATATCATGGAGTCACCATCTCGCCATGACGATAACCTACGCAGCTCACACTCTAGCGCATCATCAGAATGTGCAGAGGAGATTGCGGGAAGAGCTGAGCGGAAAGTTTGGGGCGGATGGGAAAATTGGATATGACGAGCTGAATGGCTTGACATACATGGAAGTGTTTTTATCAAGTGATTAGTCATTTAAAAAAACAATTAATTATTCTTCAACTAATCCTCCAATTAATTATTCGTAGAAATCCTCCGGTTCTACCCAGTGATGCCCCGACTGGACCGCGTCTGCGTGAAAAACTACAACAATCCCATACTCGGAGTGACCATTCCACAGGGAACTTTTGTGGAAATCCTTGTGACAACAGGGATCCGGAATACTTTTCGAATCCCGGAGGAGTTCAATTCCGAGCATTTTAGCGCAGAGAATAAGGGCAGTAGGCATCTATACGCTTTCATGCCCTTTGGACATGGACCTCGTAATTGCATTGGGATCAGATTTGCTCAAGTGGAAGTGAAAACAGCGATAGCCCAGTTGGTCCACAACTTTTTGTTGGAGCCCAAGGAAAGCTGCCCGTTTCCCATCAAGACTGTTCTCGTTGGACACGGGGTTCATATTCCGGGCGCTGTGGACATCAAGTTGACTCCAATCAGTCATTAAAATCATTTTATATCCTTTGTTCCGTTTTTTCAAGAATAATAAACTTTATTATCTAGTTTCCCATTATAACAGAATGGTAAATATATTAAAAATCAAGCAAATTATAATGTAATTTCTGTCGAAATATAAAAGTATTGTAATAAGTATATTCAGTGTTACATTCGGATCCTAAAACTCGGTCATTATAATAATTGTTCTCGTTTGTGATTCTCGACACGATGAACTCTCAAGTCGGCCATTTTGTTGAAAGTGGCTCCACACTTGCGGCATCCAAATAATTCCCGGTATTGCTGATTGTGATTTCTTTGCATGTGCCGCTTCAATTTCCAAGTGTTAAAACAGCGGTAATCGCACTTGGAACAAGAAAACAATTTTCCTGTACTCATTTCCAACAGATGCCTAGAAACATAATTCCTAGCAAGGGTCTTTCCGCATTGACACGAAACCATGCCGTTATTCAGCTTCTTTCGAATGCCATGCTGGACGCCAGGTTCGTCAGCTACCGCTTTTGGCCTCTCGCCTTTTAACAATCGGGAGTCTCTTTTTTCCTGACACTTTTTCTTAGGGATCTGGGAGCTAGACTTATTTCTCGACGACCCTCGTTGAACTTCCGCTTGGGGTCTTGCTGCTGCGACCTCTGTGGGTTTTTGGGATGCACAAACTTTCAAGGTCCTTCTTGAGGAACGCCGCTTTCCTGGAATATTTATAGGATTATCATTTAGACCATTCTGCAGCTCTTCTTCATTGCCAACTTCAGTAACTGGAAACCTTTCCAGTGACACATTTGGCGTCTTGGTTGCTTCCGCTTCTTTCTTCAGCTTCTCAACGAGCCTTTCCAGCACCAGGTTTGTCGCTCTCAGGTCTCCATACGCCGCAATCGAATGAATCATTTCCTCCTTTAGAGACTTTAATTGCTTATCTTTCTCGACCAAGTTCCCATCCACCTCCACACGCTCCTCCTTCAATCGCACCAGCTCCTCACTCAAGCTCTTTATTTTCTCTTCCGCAATTTCCAATTTCGCAGTTAGCTCGCCAACTTGTCGTAATTTCTCCCTTTCCAATTCTCGTTGCTGATTCTCTGACTCAGTGAGCTTCTTACTCACGTCCTCCAATTCCGCTTGTACAATTTGGGCAATTGCAAGCTGGACGCGGTCATCCTCCAGCGCTTTGGTCACAAACGAGCCGCCCATCGTTATAAAGTTACAATTTTATTTATTTGAAAATATGTTGACAGTTTAAACTTTATTAAAAATTATAATGATTTTTGTACTTCACTTCTGCTGCCCAGAAAACAAATGAACGTAATAACTGACCAAACCGAGAAAAAAAACCCGAAACTACAAATGTTAAATGAACCACTGCACTGCAATCTAGCTTTACCTGTAGGTGTATGTATGCTATTAATAAAACTTCATGCATGCCTTTCAGGTACCTAAATTCTAAAAGTTTCTAAAAATTCATTTTTGGAGTTTCTCTCCTCTATTGTTGTATGTTTCATGGAAGTAAGTAGGTATTCACATAAGCTTTTATATATTGTTGGAATGTATGTAATTGTAATGCATTACTGCATATGCAATGACTTGCGGCAGCAACGAACAAGTTAAGAACCTACCTAGGTACACGTTTACGTTATGTATTTCATTTTCAAGGGAGCTCTGAATGAAAGGGATGCGGATGACTGTTCGACTAAATGAATGATTCAGTGTGAAGAATTTTGTTTCTAAAATCTAGCCTGCTTCAATAGCATTCAGCTCTACGTTATATGCAAAAAATATCCTACAATAATGCCTTGTCAGTTAAGAGTTAAAACGACCGACTACGTAATACGCAAAAATAATAATGTTGTGCGCAACATCATCAAAAATAATGCTCGAAAGAAAGTTGTATTCTTTGTTTTAATCTATAACGTACTTAATTCATATCACATGGATTCACTTTAAAGGTTCAATTGGGTACCGTAAGACGACGAGCCACAAACTCAATATAAAATGAAATGCAAAAAATATATAGAAAATTGTTGTGGGGGGCTGAATGACTAAATGTTAAAGCTGCAAAATGATCACTCAAGCATGATCCCCTCGGAGACGCCTGGCGAGTTGGATGTCCTTGGGCATGATGGTGACACGTTTGGCGTGAATGGCACACAAATTGGTGTCCTCGAAGAGTTCCACAAGATAAGCCTCGGAAGCTTCTTGGAGAGCCATGACAGCAGAACTCTGGAAGCGGAGATCCATCTTGAATCCCTGGGCGATTTCCCTGACAAGTCGTTGGAAGGGCAACTTGCGAATGAGGAGCTCAGTAGTTTTTTGATAGCGACGGATCTCACGGAGGGCAACGGTTCCGGGTCGGTAGCGATGGGGCTTCTTGACACCTCCGGTAGCAGGTGCGTTCATCCTTGGAGCCATGGTAGCTATTCCTCGCCTGTTTGTAGTGCTTGGAATCATGGAAGCGGGTTGCTGGAAAGGAATTCCTCCTCCGGTTGACTTCCGAGCTGTTGGCTTTATACGCACCATTTTTTGTTGTGTGAATTGTGGTTAAAAATCCGTGTGACTTGAATGAGATGCAAATACAGATTGTGTGATAAGCGTAAGGGGCCTCCGATCCGCGCACAAGAATACCATTTATGTGTTCTCGTTTGCTGCTGGTCAGTTGGATTATGAGACGAGTTCACATTTTTTCTTCGTGACAAGTATTTTTCCGAGTGTTAAAGCAGGTGAGGGGGATGCCATGCTGTTATAAATGGATGGGCTAAAGGAAAGAGATTCCATAAGTTCGGCTAATGACGAATGAATCCGTTTGTGCTGGTAATTTCTTTACATGAATACATATCATATAAAATGGTACCTGATTGTCGCACCTTATTCCCCATCCATACATTCCTTTCAAAATTCGTTTGTTTGCCCTGCACAGCAATATGCATCCAGATAAGCTTCTACACTAAATTCATTCGTTATTACATTCATAATGGAAGGTATGTTCGATAATATTTACGACTAGGATTCATGTCACTTGGGTTCCCTTTTAATGAACAAGCGTATGAGAATATTTTGAATGTGGATGAACAAAATAAGGGAAAGCCATGGAGTGACTGCATGAATGATGTAAGCCGTGTAGTTTACAAAATTCTGATATTTTTCCTTGAAATTGCGTTGTAACTATGAATAAATGATGTCGAGAATAAATACTCTCACATTTAAACTCAAATGAATATTATGCATTCTTTGTAAACAAAAGTGTATCCTTCCTGCAAGAAAACATACAAAAATTGAAGCTGAATAAAAAAATCACATGTTCTCACGTCACCCCAAAATTTATTCATCATTCATCTCTTACCTACTATATTTCATAACAACTTTATTACATGCATGTTTTTTAAATAATTAAATAAAATGCGTTCCATTCCAGGAGGAATTAAATTAATTTTTCTTCTTCTTTTTGGAATGTGACACCGTGGTGCTTTTTTCTTTCCTTGTACAACAACAACCAAGTAATTTTAGAAATATCTTCCATGAGATGTAGGTCAGTACTAGTAAGGAGAGGACTATGAAGCCCCAAACGTCCAATTGCCGGCGCTGATACCACGTCAATGGGATACCAAGCGGTCGGAAAAAGCTCGTGTCTTGATGACGCATCACATAGTCCACCCACCACATGGCAGTATCCACGGGCTTCGCTGGTCGGTCTTTAAACCGGATTGACGCCAACTTCATTTGTTGCTTTAGACTGCAAGATAATTTGGTAAATTATTAATATTAATAATAATTAGGAAATTAATTGTTCCAACTTCCCAACTAATTAGCGTTTTGATCAATTATCATAATACTCGCCTGGGATCTGTTAGTAGACGATTTATAGCCTCTTCCAACTGGGATTGAGTAAGAGTTCCAATTTCCAGCCGGATGCCCCGACCAGTTCTATGGAGTCGCTCTGCATTGTAGTCTTGTTCCGCCTGAATAGTGTTAAAAATATTCATTAGTAAAATTAAAATTAGTCAGTAATTATTTACTTCTTGAAATATAAAAAAACGTATGGAATTGCTTACAAAAATTGGAAAGACAATCATGGGAACTGCGTGATTGACCGCCTCCTGCATGCTTAGCAGACCCCCGTGTGTAATGAATCCTCTGCACTTCCGGTGTCCAAGAACATCCTGTTGAGGCATCCACGTCGAAGTGAACACATTTTTCGGCATTTCCTGCGGCCGTTCCCCATTCCACCTCCATAGAAACCGCGTTCCACTATTCCCAATAGCATTGAAGAAGATTTCCCGAATGGGACCGGGGGATTTGGCCATGTCCGCTTCACTCCCGAAACTGACGTACACGAATCCGCTATCCCCACTCCCTCTAATAAACTCCTCCATGTCTTTAGGCAGGGCATTCACACTTTCCGACACGTGCATTCCTCCAACAGGAATCACATACGGAGGCAGTGATCTCGGAATCTCTTCACTAAAGTGAGTATTTAGAAGGATTAGGCTCGTATTCTTCATAATATCCGAAATGGGTGGCATTTCCGGCATATTCAGCTTTTCCCGGAATACTCCATCCAGTGGCGCCACAGATCTGAACTCCTTGTTGAAATACATGCACAGATAGAATAGCTCCGATCCCACCCTCCCGAAAAATCCCAGTGGCAAATCCTGTGTAAAAAGTAGACCGGACGTGGTGGCGCTCTCGGCCGGAAATCCGTACGTGTCTGGAAACCACTCAAAAAGATGACTAGGTCCAAACAGTATCGTTTTCGCGTTCCACTTCCAGGCGAGGCCGTAACCGCAGTCGTTGAAGAGTGCGTCGACCACCACCACATCAAACTTTTGTCTATTGACCCATTCCACGTTTTCTGTGTTGCTCAGAAACTGGGAGCAAATGCTGGCTCCCATTTTGGGAAGGAGGTATGACACCATCGCAATAAGAAATCTGCCGTGCTGCATACGTAAATCGATCAGGTCCGGGGGCAGAATTTTTTCTATTCCCTTTGGAACCATTTCCGTCACGTTGGGATGCGGATTTTTATTGGGGGAGGTTTGGAGGAAGGTTACGGAGTGACCTTGCTCTGCCAATTTGACAACGAGGGGCCATGCCGTTATGCGGTGGCTGTAGCTTGACAGGCCAAAGAAGAATAGAATGTTTGCTGCGGACGCCCATGACGCCAATAATGGGATTAGTAACAATACTACACTTGCTTTTGTTGCCGTTTTCATTGTAACTGAATTTGACTTTTTTATTTAACTGATGTCAGAAAACAGTACGCATTAACATGTTAGCCCTCAAAATTCTAACAAAAATCACACCTGTTGGCCGGTTGCTCTTACACACACACAGTACTCAGGAGTCTCTGGAGTGTTTACTTAAAGCTGATAATAGGAGAGCTGGGGAAACTGTTTGGCTTGAGAAGACTGGTGAATTTACTTGATGTTGAGTATACACCGGTATGCATACCTAAGTGGAATCTGGTTTTCAACACCATAATTATGACTCATACGCAAGGGTGATATTATGATAATAATAGAGGCACAGTAACCATTGGGCAAAAATTCTATCAAACTCACTGATGCGTTCTGGTAACTCTGGTCATAAGCCTTGTGTATCTATGCTTGGGTTTTCAACAAACAACGGATATATTTACATGAAGCCCATGTCTACGGAATTTTGATGGATTGCTTGCGGCAGAATGATGATGGATGGAATTATGCAATGTGGGAGAAATAATGCTTTGAAATGATGCTTAGTGGATAAAGAAGAAAAATAATGGGTAATGGATGTGTAAACTAGTTTCAAAACAAAAGTGGCCAACATATTTTATATTACATTTACAAAAAACTTAACTGCACCACACGACATGGTACACATTCCATGGTTTCTCAAGTTGCCCCTATCATGCTTACCTGGAATCTCAGCCTTTCCTGTTCACGTTTCTTTAAAATAAATGACCACTTTCATTCTTTTGGTCCATAGTCTTGTTTTCGTATAAATTGTTCGTTGCGTATAGTGTAGTTAGTATAATTGACCACGGACCACAATCATACTTGAATTTCATGACCAGATGACCACTAATCCTAATATGGTGACGATAATGTTGCTGTCATTCTTATTTGTAAACCACAATTAATTTTCCAGTACAATTATTACGACGCTATTCAGTAGCAAAACGGAAGCAATAGATTATGATTATTTCCCATTTCCATCGCTGTGATTGCATTGCAAAAAATACTATTCCTTTAATATTGTAAAATGAGTTTTAAAAACGATTTTCACGACCAACACGCCGAAATTAAAGACTTTCAGTTAACTGTAACAACTATCGTCTTTATTGTTCTGGGCGCCATTGTTGTACTTCCGTGCCTGTGCGTCGGGATCGGGTTTTGCTGCGTTCTATATTTTCGTAGGAGGCGGGAGGAAAGCGTCGCACTCCAAATGACGCCTGTCGCTACACCTACCTATTGTAATCCTCGTATCTGTGTACTATATGTATGTGAAAGAACAAAATGTCACTCTTAATTAATTGTTGTGCATGTGTATAATTTTAGTCGATGTGGTCATTCCCCTGACTCCTCCTGGAGAGCAACCCGCATATCCAACTCAATCATATGGCCTTCGTCAACAGTAGTGAATTGATCTCATTTTATTATGCAAACCATTCCAATAATTCAACTTAAATGTATATTCCAACACTAACTATTTTGCAAATTAGTGAGATAAATAATATAACTAGAAATAAATATACCACAGCAAATAATTGTCGTTTTTATTCAATGCATTTACACAAACACAGAGCAAACATTCATACATAGACAATATGGAATAAGTTTCTTTTCGTCAGATAGATGTATTATTGTTAACGTTAAGTTAAATGCATTTTTAAGCTAGTTATGGTTGTAAAAATTGTTCAAATTGTGATCACATTTTCAAATTATGCTTGGAACCGAACCAAACTATTGCAAGCCATACATTGCGGCAATGACGCTCACTGAGAAAAATTACGTAAACATTATTAATTGGCTTTTTGGTTGTGCAATTAGATTTTACAGATTGGAAACATGACAAACAGGAAATATCAGTTGTCAACAGCAGCCGCTGAAGCCATTATTGATTTGAGAAGTTGGTAGCAAATATAAACAGAATATTCCAAATTCAAACAAAGCATTGCATTCACTTGAACAGGAAAACATCCGCCATTAATCAATATATAGATTGTAACTCAAGCTAGTGCAATCGATACTGGACTCTGTTTGAATGCTTCAAAACGCTATAATCTCCAGTGAAACATCGTCGCACTTGGTTCATGTGCTGCAAGACAAACCAAATTAGGATATAGACAGGGAACTTAGTTAATATCAACAATTCGCAATTAGCCATTGGCTTAATTTTAGGACTCCTGAGTTTCGCATTTGCGACAGAATATCAAATACGAGATATTCCGATTTGCTACTAAACCATTTGTTTCTTGTCCGAGAACACAATGGCGGCAACAAGTTTCCTAAAGGTCATAGCCGCCGTTTCCATAGCTAATACTGTCGTAACCCTTGGAAACATCCAGACCTTTCCAGATAGGTTACTGTATCTTTCTCCCGGTCTCAATGCATTTGGTAATTGCGTTGTTGAAATCCTTAATAACAGAGTTGACAATCTAGTAGCACATGAAAATTGCACCTTTCTGAAACTCAGCAGCGCACACAACATCGCCCCAACCCCATTTCCTGTAAAACTGGCCACATACTACTATGTGAGGTCGACAACCGGAAAGTATTCCTGGACGATGATCTATTCCTACAAAGAGAAATCATAAAAATGGTTGCTCCAAATGCGACCCTTGTGAGCACCATGTTTGTAGTCCTATTTACGCCGTATATTCCAGTGGTTCAATTCCAACGGACAAAGAGAAATGAGTCTTTGGTTTTATACGAAAGTCAAAATGACATTTACTTTGCGTCATGCGCCAAACAGGACGAGTTTGTGTATCTCTCACTTCGGAATTGCTTTTCCTCCTTTGATGTTTATAGTTAGGCAATTTTGCTTTACTTTGGTCTGAAAAGTGGCTTATGTGCTTACGTATATTGCAAGTGCTCACTTTCAAAAAAAGTTGGCCACATGGACATTTACACAAGCCTGATATTTGTCTACAATATCCTTTTGGTTCAGGCTACAATGATGGCCGAAACCTGCAAATTGGTTTCATTCCCGTGGTTGCTCTTGGGTGTAATATTTACGTATGGTTACCAAGGCAATAGTATAACGGAACTTACAAAGCCTCCGGAGAGGCACCCGCTCCAAACGTTTCCCGAAATATTAAACGCGAACTACACTCTACATCAGGAAATCATTTGGCTAAAGCCAACCAGTATTGAACACGCAAATAAAGCATGGTTAAGGTTAAACTCTTTGAACAGAGAAAATAAAACACGACTTGGCCAATTCCTTTTAATGGATTTGTATTGGGAAATGCGGAATAGTTTAGAAAACATGTCCTTGGAAACAATGCAAATTCGACGTCTAATGAAGGTTCCAAAGTCGGCGTCGGAGTTGTTGGAAATAACCCGAGATGGGTACATTGGAAACTCGTTAGCGGAGTGCGGAAATGTTGCTTACTTAAATACATTTAAGAAAGTATCATTGACCGCCGCAAAGACACTCCAACATTTCGACATAAATCCCAGCTTTGTACATATTGGTAAAGAAGCACTGGAAAGAAGTGTCGTCACTGCAAATTTAAAAAACTTACACTCAACTACAAAGCATTTTGCGACGAAATAGCGTACGATGTCATAATCCGGAGTTGTCAACTTCTGCGTGAATAAGTTAAGGGCGATAACGACGCAACGTGTTCATCGTGCAAAGGGTAATTCCAGTAAATGGATAAACGCTTCAAAGTATTCACGTAAAATTACATTGCGCGGGAATATCAAATACGTATTTCATATATTATGTTCATTCAGTGCGGTAGCAATTTTTGTCGCGGTTTTAGAATGTCAAAGTACCATTCACCGTCATCTCGGGAATGTAGCGGCTATTTATTTACCAACTTGTTCTGCATTGTGCCAAAATTACTTGCAAATTATAATTGTGGTAGCGTTCGTAAAGTAAGGCCGGGATCTGTGATTTTAGTTCGAACCGAGCTTGGTGTTGGTTGACGGGTATATCGAAGTTGTTCAAGCAAAAACCCTAACGTCGCTATAATGAAGCACATTCCCAAAATGACGAATATTTTATCCAACATTTGAAAAGAGAGTGGAATTGCGCTGTTCGTATCCTCGTAATTTTGTCCATAAACGGACTCGAGGGTCAACTGATGCTGCGATAGTCCTTCCCAGTTCTCCCGCACTCTGTCAAATCTGGACTGATTTACAAATCTATTTCGTAATATCGACGCCACTTTCTTTCGAAAGAGTTGCAGTCTCAATCTCCGACCAACCGCCAACTTGTACTCTCTCAACTTATGCCAAATTCCCGACTCATAATATTTAGCCAGCGCTCTCACAAAGAATGGAAGGAAGTAAGCGTTTCGAATCTTCCAAGGAGTGACCATAACGTACCCAGGGACACGCTTCAGTTTAGAAACCGCATTTCGCGGAGTTAGTATTTTGAGTAGGTAAGGAACAATGTCAATCAGATAGAGGGGGTCGATTACGGCAATGTTTGTTTCAGGAATCGATATTCTCGTTTCGTTACTGTCTAATTTATGAAAATAGGGCTGCCCAACTGACTTGAAGTACATTTCAAGTATAAGACTGACGACCGTTTCGTGGAAAAAGTAAACCGATTTGAGGATCAGTTCGTATTTGCGTATTAAGGGAAAACCTGGATTTTCCTCTACTCTAAGCACCTCTTGTTTCAGTAAGGAAAACACTTGTCCAAACTTGTGAGTTCCATGTGAGCAGCTGATAAATGTCAGTGGTGACGAAATCAACTCGTCCAAAGTATCCGGCCACTTAGGATTTTCAGGTGTGGTCAAAAATTCAAATATTTTGCCTTTGTACAGCTGTCCAATAAGTAGCAGAACAAGACACCATCCGAATGCACAGCTTCCGACTGAAAACCGACCTTTAAACCAGTCCAAAATATTTGACGGGATTTCCTGATCTAAACTATGCGCAAATGATACCAGAAAATATGTCCATCCATCTGTTTGTACGGAATGGTCACTTTTGCGGGTTCCGACAGACGTTAGTGTCATTAGCATTACTCCGACGATAAAAATAACAAGCCATACTTGCCACTGGAATGGTTCAACAATAGCCCCGGCCCGATATCCAGGTTTTGGCAGAATTGTCACGAAATAGTAGGGCTGAAAAGATATTGCGTGTGGAGCCCACTGCGATCTCCCTATCTTGGTTCGTTTCATACTCAAAATGTTGGCCTTGCTAATAAAATTATTTGAGATGGCGCAGCCATGTACAACGTTAATGAAACCTGGTTTTGTTGTGGAGTAGTTCAATTTTGCCATCAAGGTTTTGTGAAGGCAAACGTCTTCACGTAAGTTGACCCAGTTTAGAGCTTCCGGTGGTGAATTCCCGGCAAAGCCGTCACATTTCACGGCGTCAATCGGATCCCTACTACTCAGCATTAAGGGAACGTCAATATAGGCGCTTTGAAAATTTGAGTTTTTTGAAAGCCAGCGTTTCTTGAGAACTTTGATATTGACAAATGCTTGCTGATGTAGCGGAGTTAGCGGATTATTGCGATTTGCTGTGTTTACTAGGAACACTTTTTTAAAGGATCGGATATAAAGTACTGGTCCCATAACAAATAAATCTACTATACCTTCCGTGAAAAAATAAACTACATCGTCATGATGATGAAGATCTCCATCCGCGAAGAACACAAAATAGTCTGGCTTTTCTCCTGCACTTTCAGCTTGATACATTTTTAGACTTACATCACCAGTGTATTGTCCAAATCCGAGTTGGTCTACCATGTAGAGGTGAAGAAAACATTTGGAATGCTTTCTCGTTTTGTGATGATTGGAAGTTTCAGAAATGTTCATGGTTTCGTTGGGATGAAAACTAAGCTCCTCGCTTGAAACTGCATTCAATTCGCCCACATTCTGTATGATGTACTGCGGAAGGTCAAAGCTTTCTGGTGACTCGTGTAAGTTTCCTACGAGAAATTTAATGTGACATGACGCAAATCTATTGAGCAATACTTGCACTTTAGTGTTTATACCACTGGGCGGGTATTTCTGCAATTGTGCGTCACCAAGGATTCTTGTTAACAAGACAGCAATGGTGAAAACACGACACTCTTTCTTATAGTTGCCAGGCATGTTGGCATGACACCGTTGACATTAACGAACTGACACCTGAATAATTTTTGGATCTTTTGACAAATTGTATATGCTCGTGCAAAAATCAAACAGAAACTAATTGCGTGCTCTTGAGTGTAAATGATGTATGTACAATATTATTGTTACCACTAGTAAAAAGGATGCGTGGTGCGGATTTACAAATATCAAAATGTCATTACCGTGTTACTACAGCAAACTTTACCGCCGTAAATATTGACACTCATACATATATACGACAATGGACAGTAATACTTCTGAGCAACTATTTTTTTTGGACATAACGGGCATAAAATCATGGTGTTATACGAATTTATTGTGAAACTTTATACCAAGAAAGGACAGAGAAATGAATCTGAATGAAGTATTCTGTTGAACATACCATCGACATGGGCTTCACTAACTATCCCCTTCACATTGTTAAAATCTGTAACGTCCACGAATCCTTTGTTCTTTTCAATCAAGTGGAAGATTTTAGTTCCCGTCATCCATTTTGGAGGCTCCTTCTCACTCGTTTGAATCAATCTCTTATTGCCCCCATCTCCGTTTTCTGCTGATCTCCTGGAAACAAAAATGATTGCTATGGAAGCAGTCTGAAGAAAAGTGAAAAATAAATTTTTCATTTAGTATACTCGATATATTTTATTTTTTAAACTGTGGGTTTCCAATTCGCACAGTCCAGCTGTTACAATTAATCAGCAATTGCTAGAAGTGATTTTGATTAGTGGTGACTGAACGGGAAAATGCATGGTTTTTATATACACAACCATCGGAGCAGCAGGGTATGATATGGAAATTGACAGAATCTTGTTATTATAATGGAGCAAAGTCACATATTTAAATACCATATGACTCAGAAATATATTGGATTTCATGATAACATGATATCGTGCTTCAAAATAATCAAGTTTCATAATATGCGTAAAGCATGTATTTTTCTGTCAATGACATAATAAATTTGTCCCTCCTAGAGCACCGCAACCGTCTTGGAAAATGAGTCTCTACCGTGAATCCCATTCTGAGTCTCCAAAAATTGTCTCCAAATATAACTATTGCGTACCGTTCAGGTGTATGCAAGAATGATATAAAGGTAAACCTGAAATCTGGCGACCTTGTGTGTACCTGATGCTCCTGCATAAAAAGCTGTACTGATCAGATTTGCGATTATATTGAAGGAAGTTGCTTTTCATTCAGTTTTTAATGGTAACGTACCCAATGGAGTCCAGAGCCAAAGCATCATAGAGGTGAACCAGTTTTATACTTCTTGTTGCCAAGTTGAGTAGAATAAAGTTCAAAGTCATTTGTACATACAAGTTGAATGTAGATATGTAATCCTTCGCCAGTACTCCGCAGTACATTCAAGAATCATGATGTACTTATAATAAGAAGCAGAATAAGAAATAATTTAGCTGTTTGTACATACCTATAAGAAGCTGTCGGTAAACAATGAACTATGTTCCAGCAGATTGGTCGGGAATTCTAGTAACTGCTGCCTTGACAACAGCATTTTTCTCGATTTTAGTGAAATTATTACGCAATGGACAAAAGTACACTTTGCCACCAGGTAAGTTGATAAATTAATGCTACAATTTGTATCTACATTTTCTAACTCTGATATACTTTTAAATCACGCTTTTAGGACCCCGTGGAATGCCATTACTTGGAAACATACTTTCGTTTGTGAGAAAACCTCTTCATGTACAACTCACAGAATGGGTTCCCCAATTTGGAGACATTTACACAATGTACATTGGACCAAAACCTGCATTGGTCGTAAATGACATTGCCACGATGAAAGAAATTTTTGGAATGTTTCCAGCGTCCACCGGAAAACTGCTCACAGAAACTTTTGTGATTCCATTCGAGGGACAATATGGGATTTTGGTGGCAGAGGGAAAGACGTGGGCGGAGCAGAGGCAGTTTTGTGTCAAGAATCTGAGGACCTTTGGCTTCGGAAAGGGTTCCACAATGGAACCAATGGTTATCGAGGAAGTCAACGACTTGATAGCATGGTTCCTAAAGGAAGGTGTTGACAGGAAGCCTGTTCTAGTTCTGAAGAATTTGCAACGGTCGTCGTTCAATGCACTCATGACCCTGGTCACCGGAGAAAAGATAGCATTAGGGGACACCCGATTTGGAGATCTCATGGAAGATTACATGGATGCGCTGCAAAACTCGGTGAATACGGGACTAGCATTTTTGCCGTGGCTCAAGTATGTTGCACCTGAAAGAAGTGGATATAAATGGATTCTAAAAGCAAGTAACGACGCAAATCGGTACATTAAGGGTTATTTTGAGGAACATCAAAACAGTTTTGTTGAGGGCAACACGAGAGATCTCATTGACGCCTTCCTGGAGCAAATTAAGAAGGAAAAGGATCCAGGGTCAAGTTTTTATGGAGAGGAGGGCTGGAAGCAGGCTGTGGGGTCGATAACGTCGCTGTTTTTTGGAGGTGGAGAAACGACGGCTACTACTTTGACATGGCTCATATTTTATTTGTGCGTTGACCAGCGAGTTCAGAGGAAGCTTCAGGAGGAAATTGATCGGGTGATTGGAAGAGAAAGGGAACCGAGTTTAAAGGATAAATTAAGGTAATTAATTCAAGATTTTTAAGTGTCTTGGTGACAATGTGATTGTAACTTATAATTAAATTTGATTTGTTTTTAGTATGACGTACACGGAGGCAGTGATTCTGGAAACTTTACGAAAATCCTCATTGGCCCCCTTTGGACTAATTCATAAGCTCATAGAAGACACGCGTTTCCAAAACTACAACCTTCCAAAAGGGACCTTCCTCATTGCCAACTTGTACCATGTTCATCACAACCGGAAGGTTTGGAGCGATCCCGAGAAATTTCAACCGGAGAGGTTTCTGGAGGGTGATAAAAATCTGAGGGACAATGTGGTGGCATTTCAAGTGGGGAAACGGCAGTGCTTGGGGGAGGGATTTGCACGGGATGCCATGTTCCTTTTTGTTACAAAGCTATTTCAAAAGTTTCACTTTGATCGAGATGAACTTATTAACGAGAAGGAGTATTTGGAACCGGATATAGGATATTGTTTGAATCCAAAGCGCGTTCCTGTTGTTGCTGTTCCCAGATTCGTACAAAATTAATTGTTATTTTTTAGAACTTGTTGTATTGAACGTTGACGTTTATAAATAAATCATTGTAGGACGTAAAAATCAATTTATACACTTCATCATTTTCAATTTCATAGATATTCTGCCATTTTCGAAGCAGTGTATATACTTACATTGCGGTTAGATATGATTGTATGTCTAAATTCTGCTGGAATGGTGTTTACACTGATTTTTTTCACAATCAACATGTTTTGGTATATCCAATCATATCATAGCCCAATCAAATACGAACGATTTCGATGGAACGTAAAAATGATGTAAGAATTGAAATTGCTATAACAACTAGTGCCATTACGTTGTGCATGTATGTTGCAGGTGACTGTTATATAAGATGGAAATATTATCATCGTAACTCTGTTGCGTCATAACCAAAATGATCGCTCTTGCGCTACACCAACTACAATGTAGATCGCCAAGATTACATAAGCAAATGGTAAATATTGAAATGTTACATATTATGGACCTCATCATTACTAATTATCATCTCGGCTTCCCCGTACCCAAAATTCAATACATTGCAATGACGAACACGGCCTGTTGACTTGCTTAGTGGACAGAGAAGAACGGACAAACGGTGCTTCCCTCATTCTAGCAATCTACATGGACCACAGAATCAACTTTTTATGCAATTTGTTTTTATTTACCATGGCATTGCGTAAAATTATAGTACGTAAACCTGAGCCAGTCTTGTCCTTGCGTTTCTCGCGCATGTAAAAGATTTGCTCAGAACCAGTCAAGGTCATGTAAGCATTTTGTTCTGCCAAAAATATTGTATAGCATCCTGCGTGATAGACTAATTGGGATTATAGCATTGTTTTTTGTTGTGGTTTTGCTCTAGTGATCTTCAACTTGGTCACTATAACGATTCGTGATGAATACATCATTCAGAGTTCAGGTGATCACAACAAATTTTTATGCTCCACGAAAGCCTCTGCATTTCTGCGTAGTTCACTTAGAAAATGATTCATTCCTCCGATAATTGGACAAATTTCATTGTAACCGTTTCCCTAGCAACCGTACTTATTGCCATTTTCATTAAACTTAAGCGTAAACGGCAAAAGTACATTTTGCCGTCAGGTAATGGTTGACGTTTCAACCAAAATAATTTTTTTAAATAAATTTAAATTGAAGATGCGCTTTGTAATTTTAATTCCAAATTCCATTCCACAGGACCAAGTGGAGTGCCATTACTTGGCAATATCCTGTCACTGGTCAAGACTCCACTTCACATAAAACTGACAGAATGGGCTCCACAATTTGGAGACATTTACACGATTCATCTTGGACCAAAGCCCGCCGTCGTCGTGAATGACATTGCGAAAATGAAGGAGCTTTTCGGAATATTTCCAGCGTCCACTGGAAAGCTCCTAACGGACGTATTTACGCTTCCGTTTGGTGGAAGGTACGGATTTTTGGTCCAGAATGGACACGGGTGGGCGGAGCAGCGACAATTTTGTGTCAAAAATTTGAGGACCTTTGGATATGGGAAGGGCTCAACAATGGAACCCATGCTTACCGACGAAGTAAATGATTTGATGTGTTGGCTACAAAAGGAAGGTGTTGATGGGAGACCTGTGCTAGTTTTGCCCGAGCTGCAAAAGACGACCTTCAACACGCTCTGGAGACTGATTACAGGAGAAAAGATACCACCTGGCGACACCCGTTTTGTGACCCTCATGGAGAATTTCATGGCCGCCGTGCAAAACGCTGTGAATACTGGCCTGGCGTTTATTCCTTGGCTGAAGCATATTGCCCCGGAAAAGTCGGGATACAAGTGGATTCATAAAGCGAGCACTGACATAAACCGGTACATTAACGAGCTTTTCGAGCAACATCAAGCCAGTTTCCAGGAGGGTTCCAGTAGGGATCTCATTGATGAGTTTCTGGAAAAAATGAATAAGGAAAAGGATCCTAACTCCAGCTTTTACGGAGAGGAGGGTTGGAAACATGCTGTGGGGTCGATTTCTGCGCTGTTTTTTGGAGGCGGGGAGACAACGGCTACCACTTTAACGTGGCTCATTTTTTACTTGTGTTGCGAACCGGAAGTTCAGCGGAAGCTTCAGGACGAACTTGACCGGGTGATTGGCAAGGACAGGGAACCGATGTTAAAGGATAGGTTGAAGTAAGGGCTTCAAGTTTGTTTTTATAATTTATTCATTGCCTTAAAATGTGACTGCACTTTTTTCAGCATGCCATACACGGAGGCAGTGATCATGGAGACGCTCCGAAAGTCCACATTCCTGCCCTTTGGCATAATTCATGAACTCACCGAGGACACGCCTTTCCAGGAGTACAGTCTTCCCAAAGGAGCCCTCCTCATTGCAAATCTGTACCACGCTCATTACAACAAGACCACTTGGGGCGACCCCGAAGTGTTCAAGCCAGAGAGATTCCTAACTGGTGACAAAAGCCTGAAGGAAAATGTGGTGGCGTTTCAAGTGGGCAAACGGATATGTCCTGGGGAGGGCTTTGTTCGGGATGCCATGTTCCTGTTTGTGGTGAAATTATTTCAAAAGTTCAACTTTAGAACTGCACCAGGAATTGCGCATGAAGATTATTTGACGCCGGATGCGGGACTTTGCATTCTGACAAGGCGCTTGCCTGTTGTGGTCAGTCCAAGATTTGTATCAAGGCAGTCTGAGTGCTATCAGGATTTATAATTATGTACAAAAGATGATTATTATGGAAATAATGACATTGACTCAATTTACTCAAATATTCAGGGAATAAAATGATTAGTTTTCAATGTAACGTATTTTCAAATTGATACTCAATTCTTGTTGATTGGAGTCAACTTGAGTTCCAAAGTAGGGTGAACCACATTTTCCACTTTTATATGTGGTTTAAGAATAATTTGCCTTAAACAAAGTGGGAACTATTTATAACTTGTCGATTCGAGAGACTGGGTTCGTCTGCTTCAAGTTATAGTTGTGAATGGGTATGAGGGTGCGTGTATAGCAACTGTGTTTACATGCGGATACATGCACAAAATATTATTTTGGTCTCAAAGAGCTCGCAGGCAGAGTCTGCGACGCAGACTGAGCTCAAGGACATTTTTTTTATTTGCAGCGTAATATCAAGTATGAATGATGATATCGCATGAATTTGCTAGTCACTTGTCTGATGTACTTAATTGCATTTATTGATCACATCGTTACGCTCGTTGTTCCAACTATCTTACTGGACGATTCTATGAAGCCATTAATTTAACAGGAGGAATATTTCACAAATTGGGCTTTATTTAGTACATAGCAAAAGAATGTGATTGTTTATAATGCATCATGTTATTAGTTCATGTCGATGATCATTTCTTCTTGTTGGAAACAATTGGAGTCAACTTGAGTTCCAATTTCTTTGGAGGTACCACTTGCAATCCTGCGGGCATTACCTGCATAGGCACCGGTGTTTTTGCGCTGGGCCCGATCACAAAATTATGGACCATGTGAGCCAAGGCAGATTTCACCTCAATTTGGGCAAATCGCATACCTACGAAATTACAAAATTTACAACGTCATGAACAATCAACCACAGAATATAGAATGACTTCATTATATTCTACTCTCATACCAATACAATTACGAGGACCAATTCCAAACGGCATGTAAGCGTATGGGTTTCTGGCAGCCTTCCTCTCTGGACTGA
Source organism: Sinella curviseta (assembly GCA_004115045.4). NCBI lineage: Eukaryota > Metazoa > Arthropoda > Collembola > Entomobryomorpha > Entomobryidae > Sinella > Sinella curviseta. The sequence goes on from CM023203.3 coordinate 116,962, forward strand.
AATGTTCCGGATCAAACTTGTCAGGGTTATCATAGTACTGCTTATCATGATGAATGGCGTTAATGGGAACTCCAACAATAGTTCCCTTTGGGATTGTGAGGCCGGATTCGGGATCCTTGTAGTCCTTCACGCACAAACGTTCCAGTCTGTCCAGAGGAAGGAACTTGCGCAAAACCTCTGCAAAAATTTAGAATTTGAGAAATACTTCACACGAAAAAGTATACAATGATTTTTTATTGGTCTGCTACTCACCGCAATGAACCATATCCAAATACACGGCCTGCCCCACATCATCGTAATCCAAACTGCCATCCTCTTTAACAATCTTGTTCACTTCCGCCCTCAGTCTATCCTGAATCTCGGGATGTAGAGCAAGTGCATACAGCGCAAAACTGAGAAAGTTACTAGTCGTGTTAAATCCGGCAAAGAAAAAGTTGATACTCTGAGCAGTCATAACAATTTCGGTAAAATATTGCTTCTTCTCCGAGTCCGTGGCAGAAATCATGGCGTCCTTCTCGAAACTCTCGAGCTCATCTCCTTCCCCGGCCGCCTTCAACTCTCCCTTCTTCACTTGCACCATCAACTGCAAAAAGTCGTTCCTCTTCGTCTCGCCACTCAGTCTGGACTTGAGTCCTTGGTCCAGAATCCGCTCGAAAAAGTGCAGACTTTCCATGTCAATGAGGGGAATGCGCAACAAGGCACTCAACTTGGGAAGCGTCATCCTCAACGCAAACTTCATCAACTGCTTCTTGTTCACATCCGAAATCTTCTTTACCATTTTGTTGAATTGCCCATCGGGATTCTTGATGACGCCAGAATTCATCCCGAAAGCAGTTGTGGAAATTACTTCCACGGTATATCGGTTAATGGAGTCCTGGACGTCAATGACCACGGATCCGTCCGAGCTGGACTTGGCCTGTCGCGTAAATTCGTCCACCCACTCCTTTCCCACAGAGTTAAAATGCTCCATCATTCTCCGGATTTTTCCTGTGGTGAAAGTTGGCGAGAGCGAGGCCCTGATTGCTTTCCACTCTTCTCCTTCCAAATTGAACATGGCCTTTTTAAGACTTCCGTCATCTTCTGTGAAGAAGCTGCGGCGGTCAACAAAGTGGTCAAAATCCTTGATCATGATCTTCTTTATCAGTTCCATGTCTTTGAGGAGAACCAAATGTTTCCCCAAATCCATAAAGCCACAGTATCCGGTACTGATCGTGGAGCCCATTTGGTTGTAGGCGTAATTGTCTCCCACGCTTTGTGGCTTGCGGCCCAGAACCACGTCCAGAATTCCAATGGCAGGGCTCAAGTCTACCTCAGGGATTCCATTCTTTTCCCAAAATTCGGATGAGTTCCTGGATACAAATAATTTGTAGAGCAGGGCTCCAATAACTACAGTGGCTAGGAGGGCGAACCACATTTTTCACTTTTCTGGCTTTTAAAAAATTATTAAATTTGGTTGAAATGGATACTACGTATGTAGTAACGCTTCTGTTTCAAGTTATGTGCGCATGACCGTGCCTGGCTAGCAACTGAATTTAAATGAATGTATGTAATTATAATCTGATTGCAAAGAGCCGTGTTCCCAACTCTCGCAAACTAGAGCCCAAGGACATTTTTTATTCGTTCCGTAAAGTCAAGTATGTATTCATATGACTAAACGCAACATTAATGTGAACAAGTGAAGTGCAAAACCAATTCATCATACTAATGCCATATTATTGCTGCGCATCACATCATTTATGATTCACTATCGCATTATGTTGCTTGTCAGATGTATTTTGCATTGTATTTTTGGTTTTTATGCTCCTATGGTCATCTATCCAATTATAACCTACTGGACAATTCTATGGAGTCCGCCTATACTAGTGATGAAAAATCGTACCAGTCGTGTCATTTTTATCACCAATTACTACAACAGTTGTCTATCCTTTATGCTCATTTGAAGCATCATCCCGTAATGCATATCGCATTTCTGATGCGGCATGGGATTCTAAGAGTGTAAAATGTGTAGGTATGCAGTTTTATTTGCGCTTTTACTCTACATGGCAATAAAATTAGACAAAAAATAATTTACAGTAACAAAGCTCAATTATTGAATCATGATAATGTAAATGAAATATGTAGTAATAAGTTATTAATTCCAAAATATTACATTTACAATTGTTTAAAAGTTGAAATTTCAAAATGGGTATGATCCAAAAGATTTTTAAGCCGTTCGCTTCCAGATTCTAATGGCCTGGTTTCTCGGACGCACTTCGCAACCAGTTGTGTAAAATCGTAGCCCATCCTCCCTTCCGTTCTCGTCGCGACGTGAAACCCACTGGTAGTCTGACCATCCATTCGCTGGAAGTATAACAGAGCTGTACGACCCACCAAACTCATAACCTGTTTGGGTGATTCGAGGAGCACATTCAAGTTGAGTGACACCCCAGCCCTCAGCGGCTCCACCGGATGCACGAAAGAAGAGGCCTGCATAAGTACTGGTTACATCTTCCCAAGATAAGTCTGGCCAGAGGTTTGGAGGACTTGGCTGATTGTAATATTCCACGTAAGTGGATCCCACAGGAATTACTCTGGTTTCCAGCTCCTCGTATTTTGTGCGCATCCGTTTGATTTCATTAACCGCATCTTGTAACGTCCACTGCAAAAGCTTTTGACACATTACCAGATTGCGTTTTTGACACGTCACATCTGCCCATTTGGCGAAGGAATGAGTAGACGATTTAGCGTTTGGAGGTCTCAACTCGATGCAGACGTCGGGATCTGTAATGTTTCTTGGATATCCTTCCTGCCAGTTTGTGTATGTCAGCGGCTCTCCATCGTCCCATTTAAACTCCCCAGCCTCTTCGTCATATTTGCTGCCCAGCCAGAGATTGTCGAAAACGTCCAGTGTGTAATTTGATAAGAGATCTTGGATCGTCGCGTCCTTTATCATGACCAGGGAAGATTTGGAAGTCTCATCGCCTTGAGAGGAGCAGAATGCCTTGGCCTCCTGGTAACTAATGAAACTGTCAAAGATTTTGATACATAGCTCGTCTTTGTAGGCTACCCAACCATTTTCGCATCCAGCCGCGTCTAGAGAAAGGAAATATATATTTATTGGAAAGGGAAAAAATATACAACACTGAACGGTTTATCGCAAGCATACCTGTGGCAGTAGAGTATAAGAAAATGGACAAGACGAAAATAAAAATTGGTGCCATGGTTCCAGCAACTTTGCACAAAACTGCCAATTAATGACTAAGTTGTCTCAGCCGCTGTTAGGCAAACATTTATATGTCCATTTAAAGCCTCTTTAGATTGCAGCATCAGAGTTGGATTTTTTAAGTGAGTGATGAGTGATCGACGCCAATCTTATCTATTTAAAAATAATTGAATTAAATCTGAGCGGTAATAAGTTGATGTTTGAAATTAATGTTCAATGATTTACTGATAAGTTTATTATTAACATACTCGATTGTATTGTGAAGGACGGTTGAATGAATCAACAACCCAATTGAAAGTTTAAAGATGAATTATGTATAGATTTGTAAAACTACTTAACCAAATTACATAACGGTAACTTTACATTGATGTTGCAGGTATTCCACCCATAGGTGTCTGCAAAATGTAATACTTTTTCCATAATATATAATTGAATGACTACCGCACGGTGCATTACATCGACTAGGCCCACTTACACGTGTTCTTTCATTAACCCAACCCATGACACTTATTTTTACTATGTATTCAATCACTGTCGGGGGTTTCACAATCCGCACAAACAATTCATATTGTTTCCAAACCAAGAGCAATTCAGTATATTCTGCTCCAGAATAGCATAATGGCCCATTCTTGAAATCTTTATCAGTATCAAGTTTGAAGTTCATACTGATTGTTCGTAGAATGTGCCTGAATGAATGTATTTTCGTCTGCCACGTTTATCTAGGTAGGTGCCAGCACTGGGGAGATTTTGCTTGTTGGTTAGATTATTGAATAACATTTTGTGGTCAATGTCAATGCTCATTGTACTTGATACTCGATAGCTTTTTGTTTCATTAGTAATATGGCCCATTCATGCTCAAATCCAACGATTCTCCTCACGGGATACTTTATTGTTAAGTTTTTGTGAATATGAATGTTATGCTTATATGCTTAGATGTTATCTCATACGATATCATGCTAATGGAAAAATGGATGGTGTATCCCGTTATCACCTAATTTGATAACAAAACTGAATTTAGTTTTAGATATTGTCACCTTTTGGTTATTTCACATTCATAATTCTCCCGTGGTTAGGAATTCATATATATCCATAACTAAGCTGTGTCAGGAAATGAAGCGAACACAGGGCAAGTTATGTGTAACTCATGCGTAGCTCATTGAAATGCGATGTTGTTTATATAGTTTAGTGACTATCTCATACCAGTTACGCACACAAATTTTCATCGGAATCTGCCATCATTTTCACGAGATATGGCGCGTTTATCCGGATTGGTCAAAATGAGGTGTCAGGAAACTAGTGAACAAGGTCAATTAATTTCACATATTTTTCAAATTTATCCAACCTAGTCATATGCAATTAGCCTGAAACTTGCAAAAAACTTAATAAAAGTAATACCACGTGATTTTCATAACATTTGATTAACCTAGTGGTGGTCCGTCGGTTTTTACACCAATGCGGTGGGTATGTTCCACTTTGACCACATTATATTATGGTCAATATATCCCTACAAACTGGCCCAAATATGCCAAATGTGACTATTTTATCCGTAACTAGTTAATTCGTAATGCATACACTGAAAGTTAAAGCAATTAGAAAAAATTTCATTTTGGGCTTGGTGCACCTACACATGATTGAGGCACCTATGACGAGACAGAGCATATATAATTTTGATCATGATGATGTGTGGTACTTCCTGAAGTATCACAATTGTCTGGCGGTAGTAAGTGTAGGACGATATGGACGCTATGCTGACGTATTTTTCACTTGTATGAATGCCAATTATAAGAAAATCGGTATCAATGCATTTTTAATACACCAAGTCTAGTAACTTACAATCACATGTTTTTATCTCTCATATCTTCAAGAGATTTGTGCAACCGCTACTCCCATTGACGAGAATGTGTTGTGAGACAAATTTGGAATAATTTGGGCTCAGGTTTATGCAAGACGTGATAAATAGTAGTCGATAGGAATGTCGTCAACGCGATAGGGGTGCACCGTCCAAAAATGAAAATTTTTCTAATTGCTTTAATTTTCAGTGTATGCATTCCGAATTAACTAGTTACGGATAAAATAGTCACATTTGGCATATTTGGGCCAGTTTGTAGGGATATATTGACCATAATGTGGCCCAAGTGAAACATATCCAACGCATTGGTGTAAAAACCGACGGACCACCACAAGGTTAATCACATGTTATGCAAATCACGTGGTTTGACTTTTATGAAGTTTTTTGCGAGTTTCAAGCTAATTGCATATGACTAGGTTGGATGAATTTGCGAAATATGTGAAATTAGTTGACCTTGTTCACTAGTTTCCTGACACCTCATTTTGACCTATCCGGATAAACGTGCCATATCTCATGAACATGACGGTAGATTCCGATGAAAATTTGTGTGCGTAACTGGTATGAGATAGTCACTAAACTATATAAACAACATCGCATTTCAATGAGGTACGCATGAGTTACACATGACTTGCACTGTGTTCACTACATTTCCTGACACAGCTTAGTTAAATGGTAGTGTTTTTGCAGGGCGTGGAAAGTCAGGAACACTGACGTGGCAGCGTTCACTTTGAAAACGATAACAATTTGCCAAGACAGCAAACCCGATATTATATATATGGAGATCGTATATTATATGCGACATGTAAATCTTATCACTACTATTAGCAAAGCCAGGCTATTATATTGACCGACTTTTGAATGAGTAATAAACGAGTCAAAATTCACAAATTATGGGATATGACTTCGACAATTGAAAATCCATGGGACGATCAAGTGACAAACTTCATGGGCGTTTAAAAGACTCCGTGGAGCAAATGTAATGGAATGTTCAAATTACGGTTCCGTTCCGATGCCGATTGTATTTCATTCTATATAATGTAAATGAACTCTAATGAATAGGAAACCAACCAATTTCATAACTGCGTTATCTATTCAGGTCAGCTTATGATAACCCATACCAAAATTCGGTCTTATAATATGTAATTAACATTGCAACATGTAGTTCCTAACCGCAGATCTATGCTGCCTTATCATTGCACAAGGCATTTCAACTTTCGAGCCGTAAACACATCGTGGAGTATGTATCCTGCTTTATCGTTCGTCAGTATGTCCGTTTACAACTTACCGTCATCAACTTTGTATACTAAGCTGACAAACCATTTGATTGTGCTTCTCATTACCTGCCTTTCCGGTATATTTGGATTCAGAACATGTTATGCCTTCAAATGCATCTTAATCTAGTCATAGCTTTCGAAACTTGAATTTCATGGGGTTTCGAAATTTTGCGTTGACATAAATAGGATTTTAGCGACAAGGTTCTAAAAAAGTAGAAAGGTGCAATTAGGTTTTTTTGATTCTGTAGATAGTTTGTCATAAAATTATACACAGGGTACGGCTTGACCTCCTTTCAAACTGTATCCAACTTGCAGCCCGAAACTTGCTCTCATTGCAAGAAAAGAATATACTTGTTGAGAGCCGCCATGATGCAAACGCAATCACTAGAGGATTCCGTTCGAAACACCGTTAACTTAATTTCAAAATGGAACCTGCTTTATTTGTCTTATCCATATAAATTGGTTACCAAACCATGCCGGAATGCCGATATAATATACGTGGACGGGGCATTCGAATCAATGGGAGACTGGATGATCCACATTCTACTTCTTCTGTCCGTCTCACTCACTGGGATTTTCAAATTATATTCCGGAAATGGCCACCTGTTGGGAAAATGTATTGATACATTTTATGTCATCGGGTTAGGAGTCACAATTATGTCAATATATAGCCATCGGATGCATTGTATACAATACGCAACCGTGCTAAATCAACTGCTATCCCTGCTAAAACGATACCATCCACCGGGACGGAAAGTTGATGGACTACGCTGGACGCTACATGTTGTCCAATCAGCACTTTCCCATTCGACTTTTCTTTGGTCTTCTATGCGGAATATATCCGGAATCGATTTTCAGGGTCCTGCCGTCAATCGCCGTATCCGATGGCAGCCTATTCGACTTCGCCGCTACACATACGAGCGTTGGAATTGCATTTATTATAAAGTTTATTGGAAGAGGATTTTGCTTCTGGCACAGCTATGTGGTCTGGGCACTTTACGGAAACTTTGCAACAATCAATTTTGTCTTGGTTACAATCGTGGGGGCCTTCACGATCCACACATTGCTCAAATTGTTTGAAAGGTTAGTTCCAAAATTGTCAATCCATTTATTTGACAAATTAAACTGTGTTAATATTCCTTGATACTTCAGAAAACTACATCAACTGCGATACATGCACAATTTTCTGAACCACACGAGGATGTACCGGGAAATTCAACTGTTAGCAACTGCTTTCAACTCGTGCAACGCATTAGTCAACACACGTTTCTGCATTTTCATATGTTCCTATGGATTCTTTGTCTGCTCTTACGCAATCGTTTCTCAATTTGACGAGCTGAACGTGTTCATGAAACTTTTGTTTCTGGAGGGATTTTGTATGGCCAGCATCGAGTTGGTTCTATCCTTCCATTGGGCCGTCAGAGTACACACTACCAGTTGTTCCATAAAAAGTATCAACCGGCCCACAAAATTTTTCATCTCAAAACGCGTATCGTCGTACTCACTGAAGCGGGCAAAACGATATTGGAGATCCATTCCATATTTAAAAATTTATTTCTGGGGAAACTTCTTTGATGAAGGTACGCCACTTGTGCTGCTGCATTTCTCCATCAATCAGGCCGTGACCTTGATTCTAATGGGCAAGTAGACAAGCACAAGGAGGATTTTATATTTTTACGTTAGTTCAAATACATACAAAAACAAGGAATCTGTCTAATGATTAATTAAATGCTCAACTACAAGACTGATTACGGAAATGAAAATGCATACGGTCCACAACAAAAACACTGTGAAAATCTTTCCTTCCATTTTCAAATGGTGGACGTTAATATCGTCGTAAAGATTCATAGAGGTGGACGACCTAACCCGGGCCCTGTCTTGAATTCTTTGAGAAAAATAACCCGCATACATTTCATCCGTCCAGCGTCTGTAAATTCCCGATTCCACCATACTCTGAAACTTTCCACTCAGCAATTTGCTGAATGGGGGAAGGAATCCAAAATAGTTTGGTCCGACGGGAATTAAAGATTTTCCCACGTAGCATCTAACTTCCAACGGATTGAAGGTTCTACGTTCACCATTCACTCCAAAATACCCTGGATACCTGGCACTGTTATCGACAATTAAAAGTGCCGAGGGCCAGTCCCACAATCCCGCCATTTTAGGTCCACATCAATCATGCCTCCGTAATACTCGGCATGGCCTAGTTTACTCTGTATCCCTTTCGCCAGCAGCCGATTTATAGCCGACAATTCGCTTGGTAGATAACCATTACCAAAATTAATAAAACCGTCAATAATTGCCCGAATCCTATTAAAAGTGGTTTGGTCCCACCACATTTGGAACGTATAATTCAAGTCATTTAATTTTCCAACTTGGTCGATCGTATTGTCTTTCAATGGACGAATTATCACACTAGCCAGAATACCGGTGTACTGTACGACAAGCACTGTGGAAGAAAATAGCCAGATCGAAAATAGTATTCCAAATCCACCTCGCTTATGGATAATTCCTAGCCCTGGAGTTAGTAAACCTGATAAAGTCCCGAAAACTCCGTATTTACTTAGATAGCCCACTACTATCAGCGATAAGGAAAGCAGAAGCCATATCCATCTATCGAAAGGTTCGAGAAATGTGACAAAATCCCAAGGCGAGTCCTGATTAGGTCCAAATCTTTTGCAGTACACGAAATTCAAGTCAACTGAATCGACTTTCACAAAGTACGGAACATCCTTCTGACTATTCTCTTGTTTAGAATAACGATTCCAATGAGTGTAGATTGTCTTTTCAATCTCTCCGAAGGCTATAACTTCCGGTACAATTGTCGGACTTTGGTCAGTGTTTGAATTAGTTGAGTCTGAGTATATTTCATCTGCGGCAATTAGTGTAGCATTTACAGAGGTTGCAATGATGTCGGAGAGCAAAACATAAGCCGTATAGTCTGGGAAGATACAGCCCCATATTTTGACATGAGACGTGTATATGCAGTAAAGGGAATATTGAATACTGGATAGCGATGCGAACGGATGGGATAAAGCTACATTCATATTTCTCGGATTGGGCAAAACAAAATGAATTTTTCTAACCACTAGCCTAAATTCCTGAAGGCCAAGTAATTGTTGTAAGTTGAAAGTTTCAAATGCCACTGGTGAAAAATCATTTCATAAATGAGATCCTATAAGAACTTCCACCCATTATACTAATACTCATATCAATTTTGTAAATTGGATTTATTTAGTGTTGCTTTCAATGGGATATAATCTTGAGTAAGTAAGTCAAGAGGAAGAATATGCTCACCAGTCCGATACGTATGCCGTCAATCAATGCGTAATTTGTCGTAATGGAACTCGTTGTTCATAAACCTTGTAAAGTGGTTGAACGCATGCACTTTCCCTGCCTATCTCGATGGAGTAAATTGAAACCCATACTGGGTGGGTTATTCAAATTCATCCTTTATATTCTAAACCCGTACTGTGTAAATGTATTTCGCTACTTGGTGTTCTGAATCGGTACAGTAGGTAGTAATGGACTTTGAGCATGGAGATAATTTAAAAGTAGGCATCCTATATAAAATAAACATAAATTACATTCCGTTTCAAAGAATGCCATAATATGCTGGTTATACAACTTGCACAGAGATCAAAATCTCTGAATACAATACATTTCTATTTCTGGTTCATAGGGTAAATCATTCAACTCCGCGGAAGGTACATCCGCAAGTTTCCACTCCAGTTCATTTGAATACATACATAGATATCCGCCATATAAAAGTGCAAAACATTGTTGGTATATACCTACTTTCAACAGATTGAAAGTTGTGATAAATTTTAATTATCATCCGGTGCCATCAAACACAATTGGCTCGCTTAGGTTTCATGAGAGTTTGTGAAAACTTCTTGTAGAACAGATTATTATGCGCAAGCACCTGCTTCTGTCATAATGAGTCCCCATACATCCAACATAAAAGATCAAACTAGAAGTAAAAATGATTACCGGAATTACTGCGGATAATGCGGCAACAATGGGATATCCCATTCCAATGAAGGTGAGTTTACCGTAAGGACATACTCAACGCTGATATCTAAAACATAAACGTGTGAGTGTTTTTGTTTAATTTTCAGGTGTGTAATTGTGAAAGTAGTACATTGCAGAAACTTGTGTAATGCTCTTGGTACTTGGATCGTTGAAATATTTTGTCAGCTGGAATGTTTTATTTGTCAAAATGAAAATGTTCTTCAATTTTATTAATTTGGTTCTATTGAAATCACAGTCAAAATAATAATAATAAAATAGTTTAGTTTAATTAACTTATACTGTTGCGTGTTTATACATACAGCAAACAAAATTGATGTGCATGATAAAAACCATTTACATCTAATAATTTCATATGCTACAAATACTATAGTCGATTTCGTATGTACAAAAATACAGTTAAACGTTTACTGCGTTTATAAAACATACTTAGGTATTTTAACTACTTTACATACCTATTGTAACTTATACATACTTATTAACTACGGGAAGAGTGATTAAGGCAATTGTTAAAATTAGGTGTGCATCAATCAATATTACTTGTCACCGAAGGTCAAATGAAGCATTCCCATCCGTTTACGGCATATATAATTTTGACGACTTGGGCCCCCTAAATCTTCAATGGTTCAATGGCTCCCGAAACATATTTGACCCACGGTGCCTTGGATAAAATGACCGTTTTGAATTCATAATATCCATTTACAAAATAAATTATTTTATCGATGTTGCGACCCCCACCCCGTCAACGACGTCAACACCCATACTTCCGGTCAACGACTTATCAATGACTGAAAGTACGAGAGTCAATGGGTACGGAGGCCCATGGCTGAAAACAATGGTAAACGTGACCAATAAACCGCTATCCCATATTTGGGATACGTTCCCTGGGAGGCAAGTTCGATTCTTGACGGGCAAACAGACACAAACACATCAATCGCTAAAACTATTTTTCAAGTATTTCATATTTCCGGTAGTAAATAGCAGTATAATTCCATTAATTTCACCTTTGGTATCTGAAAGCATCCAGCTACGTCACATAGTTTTCTCCACCAAATTGTTCCATTAGTTTATCTGTCCAAAATTATAATAAAGATTTAGTCTCTCCTTCCAAAGAATACTCGGTAGCTATAGTAGTAGGATACAAATCTAGTTATGATACACAATTAGGTAGTTAAAGAATGATTAAGGTTAATAATCGTATTTAAAATTATTTTTTATAAACGCCGAAGTAGGTACATGTCCAGTCTATCTTATAATGGTTTAGCATAAGGTGAAAATGGAAGGATTTTATAGTGTGTAAAGGATATGTAATGAAATAATTGAGGAGGTCATGCTTGTATAGAGATTGGAAAAGGTCAGTGGGGAAGTTAGCATGTCATATTCACACGGTGCGCCATCCACCCAAGCAACGTAGCTATGTCTATTCTGAGCTCCACAAGCCCAACGCAAAACGCAAAGCACAACTAGCTACAGAACGGCTTGAATCCACTATACCACCACCACCACCTCCCACCACTTCTTACGCAAATTTGCATGTAGTATTTATAATGCATATAACCGATCTATATGACAAACTTCTTGCAGATTTAAAGTCCTGTACCTGAAGAGAATGGCAGCATTGGACTGCAGCAATGATAAAAATAAATTTAATAAAAAGTATTGGTACGTGCCAAAAGTGTTAGGTACTTTTGTTTGATGCTGACAGGCAGAGACGATCCACAGACAGAAACGTAACATGATACCCTGCACATGTGTGCCATTGCTTACTTCTGTCGTCTCATATTAAACCCCAAAGAAAACATGGTAACATGAAACCAATAATGGCATGCTTCATTTTTTGGTAAATATTTCATGAGAATAGACGCGTTTTCATTTTACTCTGAAATGGGAAAGGCTAGGAAATCACAGCCCCAAAGGGGCATTCTGCGAAAAATAAAAAGCTCACAAAAAAATACAAGACAAAACCAATGTTCTGCCGTTGTTTCTAAACTAAAACGAAAAGCATTACGTCATGTACGAAAGGGAAACGTTGTGACACACAGCAGCAACGAGAAACGTGTGGATGAAATACGGCAGCTCCTCAGAAATTCCAAACCGCTTCGCTTCATCGAATTAAAAAAGGGGAAAAATCGCATGCAGAAAAGTTATAAGTGCAATGATAGAAAATGTGACTTTGTCGCAAAAACTTCTGCTGTACTTGATCATCATATTTTAAACACTCATAACTGCAGTAAGTGTAAATGCAGAATTTCCAGCTTGCAAAGACATGCATGCAATGATGGAGAGCAAGGCTCTATTCCCGAAGTCGATATTGAAGCAACATTATTCAGTGAAAAGGCTAGAGCAAACAAAGGAGCTCTAAAAACATTGGTGCACAATTATAAACGTCATGTCATTCTACTTGATCACGCTTTGGCTATAGTGTACGACGACCTATACAAACTTCTAGAAATGTTTGTTCGTTCTTATAAGGGCATCCGTGCCAAATTTACATTTATTTGTGATACCACAAATTTAAAAACTTTGGTGAGGAAAGACATGAGCTTTCATTCTGAATATATATATATTACTAACACATTTTATATTAAAGATGTTATAGTTGCAAACCTTCGTTATATCGAAGGAGTAGTTAGAGTGCTAACAGAATCAGGCAGTGGCTTAAAGATTGAAGGTGTAAAAACGATGGAAGTTTGCATTGGAATGTACCGACCAGTTAAACCCCGCGGAACAATTGAGCTTCCACCAGGTCTCTCACACCGCCAAGGCCTGCTAAATATCTATTGTGCCATTGACTGTTTTCGTCTTTGTATCCTGGCTAAACTGTATGAAGGCATGATAAAAGAAACAGTTTACCCCGGGAAAACTCAACTTTCAAGAAGAAACAAAGCGTATTTGAAAGAAAAAATGAAGAATGCTAACACTTACAACTTTTTAGTGGAAAAGGTAAAAGAAGAATATTTGTTAGACTTTAATGGGTTCGAACGGGATTTTGATTTAAATGATCTCACAGCGTGGGAGGCAAAAAACAGTGTAAGTGTCAACGTATATGAGTACGACGAAGAAGTTTCAAATGTTTATCCTTCTCATACAACGTCGTTCAATTTTGATCATCACGTGAATTTAATTCTTCTTTTCAACGACGACCAAGAAAGTCACTTTGTATTAATTCAGGACACTTCACGATTTTTTGGTAAGAACCATAGTCAACAGAAATATTGGTGCCAATTCTGTCATCAAGGATTCTGCAATCCTAATCATAAGCAAAAGTGCAAGTTGATGAAAGATGTAGGCTTTCAACTATCTCCTCAGAAAACACGGTTTCGTTTTCGTGGCCATAAAAAACTTCTGCCACCGGTATATAGAATTTACACAGATCTGCTTTACATGCGTGACGATAACACTGGTGAAATGACTGTGGGTGGATATGGAGTTGCAGCTATAGGGCCGACGGGGCATTGTGACGCTTCACAATTTTACATTGGCAAAAATTCAATGTCCCAGTATATGGATTATGTCATCTCACTTACAAAAGACTTGCAGAATATGATGAAAGAGCAACTTCCTTTGCCAAAAATGACAGAGGAAAATCTGGCAGTGTTCAATTCTTCTACAAGTTGTGTTTATTGTGGCGAGAGATTTACAGAGGAGAATTATAAGGTACGCCATCATTCTCATCATATTCCTTATTCATCTTTTCCAATAAAAGCCTGTTGCAATTTTTGCAACTTGCAAATAAAACCACGAATGCAAATCCCAATGTTTTCCCATACGCATGCAAAGTTAGGAAACCACATGATCATTCAGCATCTCAAGAAAAAGCATGCACGAAATATTCACATAACGGCAAAGTCAAGTGAAAACTACATATCCATCATCTTTGACTGGAAGCTGAAGTTGGTAGATAGCAAAAAGTTTCTAGATTATTCGCTTCAAGATTTAGTTGTACGTCTCATGGAGTCTGGCAACCTTAAAAAACTCGAACCATTTTTACACATGCTTGACAAAGAAGCGCTTTTCAAGCCATTGTTCTTTCCTCATACGTTTTTCAACTCGTTAAACAAACTCAAAGAGAAAGAGCTGCCAAAAATGGAATCGTTTGTAGATATTTTATACGACAAGGAAATAAGCATCACAGAATACAACTCTGCCCAAGATGTGTACAAAAAATTAAAATGCAAAACGTTCTACGATTACTGTATGGCATATCTAAAGAGTCGCGTATTTCAGTTGGCAGGGGTAATGGAAGAATTTGGAGACTGGTGCATGCAGAATTATTTGCTCTCGCCGCTGCATGAAGTTTCTTTGGCTAGCTATGCATTCTCACTTGCTACATATCATTCTCATGCAGCCTTTGAGATTCCAAGTGAACCTGAAATTATAAATATCGTTTTACAAAATATAAGAGGAGGAGTGAGTCATCTTGCAAAAAGAGTTATTACCGCAAAGTCAGAACGTTTGGGACATGAAAATGTAAAAGATGAGGAAAGAGTAGAATTGCTCATAGCGGATCTAAATTCATTATACCAATATTGCCTTACAAAAGCGATGCCTTATGCAGATTACAAGCTTTTAAATCGTGAGGAAATACAACGTATTGACATTGAAAATCTCAACGGCGATGATGGAAAGGGATATATTTTATGCATTTCCTTCACGTACCCAGATGAGATTAAAGAAAAAACGAAGGATTTTCCGTTCTGTCCTACCAGGCACAAACTCAACTTTGATTTTTTGCGGAACGCGAGACAGTTTAATGAAGCATGTTTACCGTCACAAAAAAATGAGTTGGGCGTAAATGCACTTTTGCTTACCCAACTTGACAAGGAAAACGTAGCCATATATTACAAGCTGGCACAATTTTTTATAAGACATGGTCTTAAAGTAAAGGCTGTTCATGACATTATAGAATTTGAGGAAAGAGAGTACCTAAAAGATTTCATCAACAAAAATCTGAAAATTCGAATAAGTACAAAAGACAAGTTTCACGAAGCCATCAGCAAAAACATCGGAAACATGATATTTGGAAAGTTTTTGTCTATTCATAATAATTTGAGCGTAAAATGTTGTACGAATGAGAAGGAAGCAGTACGCTTGTTGGCAAGGCATAACTTTCAAGATGTAGGAATTGTCAACCACGACGTTTCTTTATTTTTTATGAAAAAGGACGAGTGTAAATTAGATAAAAATATACTGGTTTCTTTCGTTGTGTTGGATTTGGGGAAGCTGCGTCTCTATGAAATCATTTACGATTACCTCAAACCAAAGTTTGGCAATAGAATTACTATATGTGCGTCGGAGACCGACAATTTAGTATGCGAGATTTTGGATCCAAACAAAACTTTTATTCAGGATTTAAAAGAACTGAAGGAAATATTTGACTTCTCTACACTTCCTCGCCATCATATTTTATTTGATGATAGCAAGGCAAAGCAACCTGGAATCCTCAAGATTGAGCATCCTTATCCACTGCAGTTTGTTGGAGTGAAGCCAAAACTTTATTCTATATTAAGCAAGTGTGAATTATGTTTACAAAACGAAACGCAAGATGTTCTGCAGTGCTATAAGTGCGAAGGAAAAGATGTTAGTGTTCCGAAAGGAGGTTCAAAGAGGAAGCAAACCCCTCACTCTGTTTACCTTAAAGCTGCAATGCAGCAAGTAGCAGACGATGACGAGAATAAAGAGAGCTCAGTCAAGTTTCTCGTTACAGAATGTCAAAAACAAAAAGTGACTGTGACGGAGCGAAAAAAAGTTATATTTTCTGCAAAAGATAATCATCGCGTCTGGCTGGATTACAATAATAGTGTACCCTACGGATATAATATATAAAGTGGAACATCGACCTCATCGTGTTCAGTCATTGATGGAATGCTGGGGATTACATTGACCTGAAGAAAAATGAAAAAGCAGAAAAAAGTTAGGTTTTCGAGTGGTAGCATTACGTACGTTTTTCACGACGACGATTTTTGGAGACAAGCCAGACAGCCAACTTGGATGTGGGCCAGCGTAGACCGACGCAGGTTCATGGATCGAATAAAACAAACTGAGGCACTTCTTGAGCCTGTTCTCCAGAAAAAATGGAGAGAATATTGCAAGAGTACGACTTTTTGCTCAAATTAGCAAACGCAAAAGGAAATAAACAACGACAGATCATCAATAATGCAACGCCAGAAGAAGTGCTTGCTTTAATTGAATGTGCTAAGCTGTGTGCAAAGCAGCGAGTGAAAGTGCCCGGA
The DNA here is from genome assembly GCA_004115045.4 of Sinella curviseta. NCBI lineage: Eukaryota > Metazoa > Arthropoda > Collembola > Entomobryomorpha > Entomobryidae > Sinella > Sinella curviseta. The sequence goes on from CM023203.3 coordinate 133,552, forward strand.
CTTGATAAACTAAAAAATGCAAAAAGATTTAAGCGTGCTTTGCTACTTTTAAAGAAAAATAGCAAACTTTTAGCCCCAGTGATTGTGAGCATTTTATGCAGTGTGCTTCGAGAAGCTTTGCATTATGCTTATAATATGGAATGATAGAACTGTGAAATGCAAACTTTAAAATGGAAGACACTTATGTGAAACGTGCTTGGACCAACTACGGCCAGCCTGCAGCATTAAAAGCTTTGCATGGCTTTGTGAAGGCCAGGGGAATTAAAGACATTAAAGAAACTGAAAAGAAACTTAGCAAGATATATGCTTTCTCGGTACATAAACCGGTGCGACGGAAATATCCAACCCGGAGAATGATACTAAAAGGACCACGGGAGCATTTCTGCGCTGACTTGGTTGATATGCAGCAATACTCCCGACAAAATAAAGGATTTAACTGGATACTATTTGTGATGGATGGATTTACTAAGGAACTTTTTATTCAGCCTCTTCGGAAAAAAACAACAAAGGAAGTTGCAGAAAACTTTGAAAAAGTGATCAAGCAAGCCAAAACTGCTCCTGCCTTCACTTTTACGGACATGGGATTAGAATTCACGGGTGGGGCATTTCAAGACTTAATGAACAAATACAACATTACTCACTACGTGTCCCGGACAAAGCGGAAAAGCTTTATGTGTGAGCGTGTCATCAGAACAATTAAAACACTTTTGGCAAAGTACTTTACGCAAGAAAAGACAAAGCGGTGGGTGGAAATTATCCCAAAACTCGTTTCATCGTACAACAATACTCCACATTCAGCACATGGTTTCAAGCCCAGCAGCGTAAAGGCAAAGGACAGCGATGAAATAATTCACCGATTATATGCAAAGATGGCCCAAACGCCTGTTCCACCTCCAAAGTACAACATTGGCGAAAAAGTGAGAATAGCCAAGAACAGACTTACCTTTCAGAAGGGCTACGACAAATCTCTTACGGACGACGTCTACGTCATTTCCTCATACGTACCTGGAAGTTTCCCCGTCCCCAGCTATAAATTGCAGACTTTGGACGGAACCCCAATTAGTTCATCATTTCTATCAGAGGAACTTGGTTATGCAGGAGAAGAAACCTAAACGTTTTAAAGATGGACGATGCATTCACCGTTACTTTGGTCAGTAATGAGCATACAGACTCATTTGCCAATAACCAGTACCGTAATTTTTCCAACTTACTTCCCCGACCGCTTCCCCTTGAGGGATATGAGGTCGCTCTGCAGTACATTGAAATCTACGATAAGTATTCAAAGACAGAGGTTGCTCCGCCTGTACAAGCCATCAAAGTGGAGAAAGAAGCAGAAGAAGGAGGAGGAGAAGAAGAAACGATAACAAATCCATTTTTCAAGTCAGACGGAATAGACAATGAAATAATTGTGGACGAGACCCCAGGAACAGGACTTAATGTTCCAAAGCAAGCATCAAGCTTTTTGGGTTATATTAACAAATTCAATACACTCATGGGGAGAAATCTTATGCAAATCAGGATATCACCCCACTTTGCCAAAGCTGAAGATAGGGAAATTGAAAGTAAAGTTACAGAAATAGCTATTGTTCTTGAGGAAGAGGGAAGGGAGTTGGAAATAAAGTACCCGTTCAACCGCATTCTGGGATTTTCACAAGAAATATTTCAGAAAGGACGTACCGTTAATGACTTGCGACCTGACATAAACGCCTATAATGCTCTCACTGCAGAGGATACGTTGGGAATTTATTTGTTTCGACGGCAAAGGAAAGAAGTGCTAATTGAGCAAATTTCTAATGATCCCACCATTAATACGCTGTGCAATGCAATCGTGTTGGCACTTGCTGGAGCAGGGGTGGTCATGGCATTGAGATTTAAAAAGAGCACAAAAACCATCGAATTTGACGTTGCTGGTGCTGGGGTTACCGTAAAATTGTCAAAATTCGTTAATAATTGGCTTGGCCTTGACGACAATTTTGAATTCGTTCGCGATGGTTCACTCGCCGCACCATTAAATAGGATAAAAATTCCTGCAGCGCCTCAGATAGCCGTAAAAAATCCTAAAGCTGCCATAAAAACCTGTAACAAGTTACTAGTGATGTGCGACCTTATATCAAATCAAATTTTTGCTGGAAAAGAAATGCCAGTCTTGGCTATGTTGAATCGGGTGGAGAGTGAAGAGTTTAGAAGAATTGAGTTTGCACCACATGTCCAAGTATTTAAACCGGTCGCTGTAAAATATGCTGACCAGATTAACATCAGAATTCGTCCAGATCACACTGACTACATGGCACTCTCTCAAGAACCAACCGTAGTGGACCTATTTTTCAGAAAAAGAAAATGAGTATTGTGTGTGACGAGGAGAGGCAATGCACCATGGAGTTTGACAGCGATGGAGATAGGGGAATCCCCAGCGATTTGATTCCACTGGACGTGACAAATTCGGGAAACGAAAAAACACAAGTTTACAGAGCAGCAGAAGACAAGAGGAAAAAGCCAAAGTCCCCTCGCAAGCACATAAAAGGGGCAGTAAAGCAGAAATCTGCCAGTCTTAAGAAGAAAGTCGTGGGAAATGGACGCAGCAAGGCAGCCGCTACCAAGAGTAAAAAGGTCGTCTCCAAGATAAAAATAAAGCAGAAGCAGAAGAAGGACATTAAGAAAATTGCAAAGCCCAAGAAATCCGTGCCCAAAGGGCGTAAAAATAAACGTTAAAATGGAGCGCATGCAGCAAATCGAGATTGAGGGGCAGGAGCTAAAGTCTGCCGCCTCATACCACACATCACTGGATCTCACAACGAAGCCGCCAACTGACATTTCTGTGGTACATAGTTATGTGGAGGAAGTTCAACCTGTTCGTTCACCGCAATCAGCAAACACTCCTCTGGAATTTTATATTCCCCCATCAAGTTCCCAGTACACCGACGTTACCAGTATTCAGCTATGGCTAAAAGTAAAAGTTGCAGGATTCAATGGAGGATCTCTGACATCCGGTTCCAAGACCGTTTGTGGGAATTTTCCTATCGCATCACTCTTTTCGGACTTGGACATTAAAGTGAATGATGCCTCCATAACAAGGGGAACTAATAACTACCCTTATGCAGCAATGATATTTCGCCTACTTACCACTGGATCAGATTCCCTCATGTCGAGAATGAAAATGGAAAGGCTGTATAAGGAGGACAATGAAGGCTCAATCAACGTAACCAGTGAAATGTACAAGGGGCTGAAGGGATTGGGAACTCAGTTTGAAGTTTTGGGGAAAATTTATCATGGCATTTTAATGCAGACTCGCATGTTTCATCCAAAAATGTCGCTCAGAATAACGTTGAGACGTGCCCCAACAACGTTTGCATTGCTTGGAGATGAGCCAGCGACGGGCACAGTCTTTTCTGATATTATTACGATTGAGGATGCGCACCTGAAAGTGAGAAAATGCATTACTCATCGCAAAGTGCAGGAAATGCATGAAAAGGCTCTTTCGCGAGGGCTGAGATTGGAGTACCCATACAAAGATTTTCAAGCTCTCAGCTACAGCGTTGCAAGCGGAAGTACAGATGGAAACTCAGAAATTCTACAAATGGGCCCAGCTCCAGATGCAGTCGTCGTGGGATTTGTCAGTTCAAAAGCGTACTCTGGAGCACCATCAAAGTCTCCGTTCTATTTTAAAAACTACAATGTTAAATCTGTGAGCGTTTCGCTGGATGGGGAGCCACAAGTTTTTAAAGCACTGAAGATGGATGGAAAGAAAGGATTCCTGCATGCATATTCACAAATCTTTAACCTGCTGCCAAAAATGGAAGGAGGAAGCATCATCACACCAACAGATTTCATAGAGAAGGGAATGTGCTTGCTTGTGTTTGATATGAACAATGCAGTGAGAGAAAATAGATTTTCTCTGAATAAAAGTGGCTCGCTTAAAGTTCAGTGCGAGTTTTCAGAGGCGCTCACTGAAAATGTTCATGTAATTGTTTGGATGATTCATTCCAAGCTCATGGAGATGGACAGCAACAACGCAATTTATAACCAATAGAAAATGTATTTCCTGAAGAGTATTGTACAAAGTGTAAATAGTATATAATGTCTGCGGGGAAGCAGCACCGATTTCAATATTCTTGAAACCTCTGACCAAGCAACAGCAGTGAAAAGAAAGCCGCAAGGATCAAACATGGAAAATAAAATCAATTTGACGGGGCAACCTGCTCAGCCTCTAAAAGTGGCACGGGAATATCCAAAGAAATTCATGGAAGAAATTCAGAAGGAACTTGAGCAGAAACAAGATACTCTCGCCCCTGAGAAAAATCCCAAATTTTGGACAACTACAGATGTGCACGTGGCAGGAACTACTTTGCTTGTTAAGCAGCATGCAAGCGAATTTCAAGATTTCATTTACTTGCACAGAATAAGCATGAAAAAAGGAGGAGCAACAATATTCAAGTTCCCGACAGCGATGGCGCCTATGTTAATTGCTCGCATGGAGGATTTCTTGGAGAGGAGAAACGCTGGGGAACTAGTTGGGGAATTGGAAATTCAACAGGAAGATTTATCCTCTGACAATTTCTGGAAATCAGAAACTTGCATAAAGATTTGGAATTTCCTTATCCGTCCTTTTCTGTCAAACAATTCAAAGAATGTGCAGTTTCGACTATGGCAGGACATTGACTCTCAGTACTACAAGGAATACAAAAGTGAAAATGGATCATTCACATGGAAAGGACCGACAAACTACATTGGCTTGGATGCTTTCAAGAAGTTGCTCACCATTCTTAAGAGTTTAGTTTCTTTTGATGAGATTGATGGATAAAATGTTAAATAAAATGTATAAAAAATAAAAAAATTGCGAAACATCACAAAAAAAGTGTAGTTAGTTGAAAAATGAAGTGAATAGTATGTAATTTAGTTTTAGCCTACAGTAAGTGGGGACCTCAAATTGTTTTTTTTTTGCTTTTTGTTATTTAAGTTAGGAGGTCCAGCATTAAGAGATTCGCATAAATGATTGACAGAATTGTCATTAATGAGCGGATCTCAACCGTGATGCTGCTGACGAGGTCACGTACGGAAAGTCCGAAACCTCCAAATGTTTTTATAGTTGCCTAAATGTATGCCTAAGTTGTATTTGTGCTATTTTGATTTTTCAATTTTCAATAAAAAATTATAATTTCATGGCGAATTTCCAAATTCCCATTGACGATTATATAAAGTATGCTCTTGTCATTGCATTGACGTATTATAAATAAAAATCGGTAAAGAAATGTGTGTGATACAGATCGCCAAAGTTAAATAATTTGGAACATATATATGCATGTATTTAGAAAAAATGGGAAAACATTGCATTAAATAATTCCGCTTTCATGACGAATTTTAAAATTCCCATTGCATATTATATTAAGTATTCTCTTGTCATTGCATTGACGTATTATAAATAAAAATCGGTAAAGAAATGTTTGTGATACAGATCGCCAAAGTTAAATAATTTGGTACATATGTATTCATGCATTTAGAGAAAATGGCAAAACATTGCATTGAATAATTCCGCTTTCATTACGAATTTCTAAATTCCCATTTCAGATTATATTAAATATTCTCTTGTCATTGCATTGACGTATTATAAATAAAAATTGGTAAAGAAATGTGTGTGATACAGATCGCCAAAGTTAAATAATTTGGTACATATATATGCATGCATTTAGAGAAAATGGGAAAACATTGCATTAAATAATTCCGCTTTCATGACGAATTTTAAAATTCCCATTGCAGATTATATTAAGTATTCTCTTGTCATTGCATTGACGTATTATCAATAAAAATCGGTAAAGAAATGTGTGTGATACAGATCGCCAAAGTTAAATAATTTGGTACATATATATGCATGCATTTAGAAATAATGGGAAAACATTGCATTAAATAATTCCGCTTTCATTACGAATTTCTAAATTCCCATTTCAGATTATATTAAATATTCTCTTGTCATTGCATTGACGTATTATAAATAAAAATTGGTAAAGAAATGTGTGTGATACAGATCGCCAAAGTTAAATAATTTGGTACATATATATGCATGCATTTAGAGAAAATGGGAAAACATTGCATTAAATAATTCCGCTTTCATGACGAATTTTAAAATTCCCATTGCAGATTATATTAAGTATTCTCTTGTCATTGCATTGACGTATTATCAATAAAAATCGGTAAAGAAATGTGTGTGATACAGATCGCCAAAGTTAAATAATTTGGTACATATATATGCATGCATTTAGAAATAATGGGAAAACATTGCATTAAATAATTCCGCTTTCATTACGAATTTCTAAATTCCCATTTCAGATTATATTAAATATTCTCTTGTCATTGCATTGACGTATTATAAATAAAAATTGGTAAAGAAATGTGTGTGATACAGATCGCCAAAGTTAAATAATTTGGTACATATATATGCATGCATTTAGAGAAAATGGGAAAACATTGCATTAAATAATTCCGCTTTCATGACGAATTTTAAAATTCCCATTGCAGATTATATTAAGTATTCTCTTGTCATTGCATTGACGTATTATCAATAAAAATCGGTAAAGAAATGTGTGTGATACAGATCGCCAAAGTTAAATAATTTGGTACATATGTTTTTTTTTTCGGACCACGGCAGAGTGGTGGCACAAAATGCGAGTTACGGCAGAGTTGTTCTTGCTCTGTCACTTTACATGACGTACCACACTTATGCTTTCCATATCCTTTCCACACTATAATATCATCCCATTTTCAGCTTCTTCTAAACCATTATAGGATACTTTGAACATGTACCTACTTCGGCGTTTATAAAAAATATTAAAAAATACGATTATTAACCTTAATCATTCTTTAACTACCTAATTGTGTATCATAACTAGATTTGTATCCTACTTATAGTGAATCTATTGGGGATTATATATTGTTTAAATATTATGAAAAAAGTTTTAGTGATAAAATCACTTATTTTTATGATTTCGTAGAATGTTTTTGCGGATTAATTAGTTGAGTTTTAAAGGGGACATATTCTTGATCATAAAAGGACGACAATAAATGTTTAACGTATGAGATGGATCCAATTAATTATGTCGGTCTATACCTGCAATATTAAAGGCACCAGAAGTCTCAAACGCTCTGGCAAGACGATTTATTGTAGCCTTCTGTGCATTGTATGACCTCCAGACTTGCAGCATTTCCAATAAAATATCATCTACCTCCTTAACTTCAAGCATCAGATCACTTTCAAATTTCGCGATGTAACTGGTAGGCAACTCAAGTCTTTTGCACATTGCACGGAGTTTAGTTTGAAGTAGATGTTCATAACCGGGCGACTCTTGGATAGCTTCCATAACCGAGAAAAAATCACAATCTAAGAAAAAATAACATTATTATTAGAGCGTCACACATTTTCCTTCCAAATAAAAGTTAGGGTTTACTTTACCATGATCTCCTACCACCAATGACGACGATTGCTTGGTCCCATCCGATCTGGCCGCGTTGTTTGACTTTGAACTGGCTACAGGTTCTGCCGCATGATTTTCCAAAATTCTAACCGCACCATTTTGATTCGTTTTACATAGAGCATCTTTAAATACGTCGAACGAGTTGATTCTTGTTTGTAAAATGGATAATAACTTGTTCACTTGTGACATCCTGCCTTCAGTGAATAGCTATAAAAACCATGCCAGCATTTTAAAAGTAACTGTAATAGCAAACAAGGTGGAATCTGTGCATTCACTAACTACTAGAATTGCTGACTAATAGTTATTTATGATTGTTATGATTCTACTGGATGGTACAGGTCCTATACCTTCATTTCAATCGCTTCCATATCGCTGTTAGTTAAAACCCCATTTGCCCTCAAAATTGCTAAAAACGTCGGGCTGCAATGTACATTTTCGAGTAACAAATCATAATTCCTCGTAATAATATCTCTTTCTGTTTTCTCCATTGGTCTAGAAAATGGAAATGTGAGTAAAGTTTTTATTTCCGTCCCCCTTGCCGCGTTGCTGGTATTGGCTGGTTTCACTTTTGACAGTAAATTATTCTTTGGTTAGTAAAGTAAAATGCAGTTCTTATGGCTGCTTAAAATATTATTAAATAAAACTTACCGAAATGTTTCCGAAAAGTTTCCTTTTTATGGTTGGATATTTGAATAGAATCGTTTAAGTTTATGCTACTATTGTATCAAATTGTTCTTCAATTTATGCTATTGGGGAAATCATTTCCACGAAAATATCTTTTGGATATGGCGCAACTCACTGCTGGTTCATAGAATAAAGTCAAGAGTTCACTCAGCGATCTCGTGATGGAATTTATTTTCATTTGGATCTCACATATCACCCAGAAAATTCTGTGTCATATTGTGACTCGATATTCAGGCAGTAAATGATGCGTGTATTAATACAGTGAGGTATGCAGTAAATATATTTTATTTGTTCAGTTTGTGATATAAATATCACAGAGAGAATGATATGAACAATGTACACTAAATCTAATAAGTTTATACATAGGGCGTACATACAATACAACACAAATAAATTATCAGAATAAATTTACAGCATATATATGATAAACTTGTATCAGTATTTACATGTTAATACATTATGCTTATAAAGTCAGCATTTCAGTTAAACTTAATCACGGCATAGTAGGCTTATTAGCAAAATTAAAGTGCCGACAGATATCATTGAGCAGATAAGAGCAAATGTTTTATACCACTATAAAAATGCGCATTTCGGTTTAAGTATCGGAACACATTGAGCATGCTTATCGCCATCACAGTTTACACAACTGTCACCCTACATTATCATTGAATACTTAAACCAAGTGACATAAAATATTTGACCATCTCATCACTGTTGTTTAAGATAGCAATGTTCAATGCATTTTGTCCTGACTTGTTTACACTGTTAATATCTACGCCGAATTTTACAATCTTTTCAATAAAATGCTTACTTTGTCCCCCTTCCACCGCGGTAATAAATAAATTATTCTTAAACTTCTTTCTGAAACCTGTACGCTTACTATCTTTTCCAAAAACCAGCTTGAGTGTCTCCGGAAGTACCTCTTTAGTCCTAAAGGCTACATGTAATGCTGTGTCCCCTTTAATATTTCTTATGCTAAAGGCCGCCAAGTTTTCGCTGTTTAATAGAATTTTTACGCATTCATGAAACTCGCTTGGCGTATGCATTAATGCTGATAAGTGTAGTAATGTATTTCTGTTCGTCTTATCAGCACGAATGCCTGTGCATCGGATAAGAGCATATTGATAGCCTCTGCGTTTTTCGACATCGCAATGCGATCCACAATGTTCCACAGCACAGCACATTAGAATCTTGAAGAAATGATCTGCACTAACAAATTCAAAAAATACCTCAGCAGCCTCTTCTAGAACGTCAACGGTATTTAGGTAATGCGTGTGGGAATCTAGAAAATGAATAATCTCCTTTCGAGTGAAGGAGTATATTTTCAAATCAGAGCTGCGTACTTTAGGACAAATTATTGAATTTGTGAAATGTTCTTGATACTTTACAGAAAACAATGTTTCAATTAGGCGTGTAAGAAAATCCTGATATTTTAGCTTCTTTTCAAATTTGGTAGTAAGCATGGTCAAAATTATGTTTGCAATCAAAAATTCTGCCAAGGATTGGTGAACAAATTGTAAGCCACTCTTGTTGGAATTTGTTGATTTTAAAATACCAAATGACAGATACTTTGGAATCGATTGTCTTTTCCCCATACCCGAAAGGATGAAATGTTTTGTTGCCAATTCGGGGAACATTACCTTGAGCGCCGCCCATTCGTGATATGTTGTAGCGTTTACTTTACTTTTTTACCTTCTTAAACTTATCTTCAAAAAAGTCTTTAAACATGCCAAAGATAGATTCCACCATTCGATCCAGATGGGATCGTTTCTTGATATTTGTACACGAGTAATTTTTGGCTTCAGTATAATATATTTGCCCAAGCAAATATCATTGCAGAGGAATGCCTGTGATTTCGCGTTCTCGGGCAGAACAACTTTTCGACAAATTATCTAATCATTTATTTGCAAATTCTTTCACATGAATGATGATGATGAACAGATGAATTTTACAGCATGCTATTTATTAATTCGAATGAAAATTATTAGTTGAAATTATTGTTGCCATAACATAAATTCTCGGTGACACCAAATTTTGTACCTCAGTTGGGAAAGTCCATTCGGAAGAATTCATTTGTGTCTTGTAAAATGATCCAAATTCTTCTGGTTTATTCGGGAATTGAAAAGGGACCCTGTCCCAATAGCACTTAACAAATACATGTGCTGAAAATTAATTGTTGCTGAATGCCATGTGTTGATATATATAATGCATATAAGGCTTTCCAATTTCGAATTTGTGAGTTTCTGTTTGCTTGGCTTTTTTATCGAACACGATTAGCACCTGGTAAGCAGTAACCCAATAGTAAACAATTAACCATACACACTGTGTATCTGGAGAAATAGAGATGTCTTTTGTTAGTCTGATATTGGTTGTCTGTAATCGGAAAAAGCATTTCACGTAATTCATAACAATTGACCTTGATAGTATGTTTGTTTAATTTGACGTCATCTTCTCGACTTTACCAAATTCTTAAAACTTATCTCTTCGCAAAATCAATTTACAATGTAGCATAAGACATTTATCTTCCGTCAAGAGTTTTTATATTCCTTCATTAAAATTGTATGCATGATGAAAATATAAATCACTGAATGGAAATTATTACAAATGAAGTTAGATAATTGTGTTTACTACTTTGACCGCTATTGTAGATAATCCACATTGAATAATTTTATGCTTAAAATAATATAGGAAATTGTTCAATGAAAATTATCACCGAAGTGCGTTTTTACCAGTAGCAGCCAATCTACATATCACAAGGTCAACGTTGGTATGTATGTTGTGTTCAAAATATTTTGGTTGACGGTGAACTAGTTCCAAAATGACCTTCTTGAATGATGAATGAATGATGATATTATGCGATTTATAGAAGATACTTCTTGCCACAATATAATTTTGGGTACTTCGTCTCATAACTTCACTATCGTAGGCACGCTCATCTGCTAAAATGAGCAATGAGCAAGTGTGATGCACAGACTGATATTCACATTTTATGATGCACATATTTTCACTTTTACTCTGTAGATATCAAATGGGCTCAATTACGTGCTACCGACCTAGCATCAACAAGTTGAAATCTATTTTATTATGACGAGACGCAGTTTAATTTATGTTCTCTCCTATAAAAGTCGCTAGAGCATAACGAGTCTGTAATGAGCGACCTCGTTTCATATCATTGATAATCCAATGTGTGCATAAAGTTCTTACTCAAGTTACCATGTGCTTGCACGCTAGAATTAAATAAACAAAGTTATGCGTATCTCAACTATCCATGAACGACTTAATTCCACCGCAAAACGCAACATACCGGAACTTGATGGAGATTTCAATACTCCACGTAATGAAAACCCGGGAAATACCAAGGAATTCATTATTGCAAAATCTCGACTTAATAAACAGTGTTTGCTGCTGAATTATAGTCATGTTTTGATTTTAATTGATAATAATAAACATTTGCATGGTTAGCTTTTATTGACGTATTACATAAATAATCACAGTAATATATCTTCCATAATGTACATACCTATTCAAAAGATTCGCGGACGTGGAATTCTTAAAAAAATTAGCTTTGTTTAGTTTGGCCATAAAATATTGCGCCCGGAAATATTACATAATTTTATAACTCCGCATGTCTAGCAGTGACGTACGTTTTTATTATTTGTAGAATTGTTTTGAAGAGGCCGTAAAAGGATGATATAATAATATTGATGAATCGATAAAAGGTATGTATATTTGAATAATTCAAACAATATATTTTTTTCTGTTTCATATAAATGCAAAGTGTGATATGGATATTTGTGGTGTTTTCTGTATTTTATCGCTGGAACGAATATGACCCATTAAAATTTTTGTGCGAAGCAAGTAATTTCCATTCACAGTTCACGTTTTAGAGTTGAACCTACGTTTTTCAAATAAAACAATTGGTTTTTAAATAAAGCAGTAGGGACGGTACAGCTACTTGTCCCAAGAAATTTTTGAGTACAAATAAATCATCATTTTTAAAATGTCTCAGTTCATATTTTGGATTCAACCATAGCACCGCAATCAACATATCGTCTTGCTGAATTCCTGGAAATCAAGCAGAAAGCAATTGAAAGATATCTGAAGGGAGAGTAAATATGGGTAACGCAAACATAAATTTGAAAATTGCAAAATAATCCGTACATGGCGCTGGCTTCAGGCATAATCACCATCACATTTTATAAAGTGAGGAAATACGTAAATATTAAAAGTTCAAACTTAACTTGCAATTTCGTAGTGCGAAATCGGGGTCACGCCTGGTTGACAATTGTCACCAAAGATGACGAGGTTACGGGAGCTGTGGTTCTTGCGGAGTCTTTAAAACAAACTAGAACCACCAAACGAATTGCTGTCATAACATGTGGGAAAATTTCCGGAGAAGGACGTCTTGCACTGCGAGCGACCTTTCAGGATTTCTTTTGCATGGACGACACATTATTTTCTACCTGGAAGAACATGGGATCCCAATACCGGAATGACGATCAGATTCGAGCAATGGTTTTTGCATTTTCTTTGAAGATATTGGAGAAATGTATTTTCTTGGGACCCAACACACTGGTTATGGAAAACTGCGACGGGTTATTTGACAATGAAGAGGTTGGGTTGCAGGATGCGCTGGGCCCGTTCATGTTTAAGCCATCAATTGTGATTTGCAAGCATTTGGTGCAAAAGTTGGGGAATTGGAATGACATTAACGAAATTGGCTTAGAAGAGGTAATGATATGTTTGAACGAATGGAATCAAAACAATCGGCCTGAAACTTTAGCCGTCGAAAGAAGCACGTCGGTCTTTTCTGGACTCTCAATTGTAAAATTTTCGGTTGACAAAGGACAATTTGTTAGTATCAAGTAAGCACAGCACATAGCTATTAACCAATCTAATCAATTGGGAACCTTTCCGTGTATGTATTCCAAGAGTCGTGCCTAAAAATATTCCTTCTTGTTTGTATTAACATTAGTGGAAATCTGTATGACCATCCCTTCATTTGTCAATTTATTAACACTCAAAACACAGACAAAGCATTTGATCTAGCGGCTAATCTCATGAAGTGGAAGCAAACTGGGAACCTGGACTTAACAGCAAAGGTATCATTATTTATCAACACTCTGTAGCACGTACGAAACTTTATATATGGAAGATTTGCCAATGCGCGTTATGAATACCTACTTTATTATGAGTACGTATTGTTTAGGTAATTTTCGAAACGTGGCTTCAAATTTATGAAGCTAGCGTGCTTGGGACAAAGCTGGATCCAATGTCGGCAATAAGCGGCATCTCCAGCTCCGGAGAACAAGTTTATGAAAACGAACCAGTTGCAATCATCGGAATGAGTTGTCGCTTCCCGGGTGCAAACAATTTGGACGAATTTTGGCAACTTTTGTACGACGGAACTGATGCAATGAGACCACCACCGGAACAGCGCTGGACTAGAGAGAACTCGATCTTTGGAAGGATGGGAAAGGAGCGCCAGACAAATGCTGGATTTCTATCCGTTCCGGTAGATGAGTTTGATACTAAATTTTTTGGGATGAGTCCCAAGGACGCCATGATTCTTGATCCACAAGGAAGGCTTTTGCTTGAGATGCTTTGGGAGAGCCTTGAAGGCAGCGGAGTGGATCCATTGAGCTTGCGCGGTACACCCACTGGAATATTTACCGGCAGTTGGATGTACGACTACAAGGATATTTTGCAGAACGCATCAAAAGACCGTGAATTTCTTCGAACGTACATGGGAAACAGCATAGGAGCAGTGTCGGCTAGACTTTCGTTTATGCTGGGATTAACCGGACCAAATATAGCGACGGTAATTATAATATCAACTTCCTAAGAATCTATCAGATTAGCCATACCAGTCTAGAATGCTTTAATATAAATTTCTATTTCTTCTAAAGGAGAGCGGCTGTTCTTCAGCAATCGTGGCGGTCCATATGGCCGTCAACAGTCTAAGGAAGGGTGAATCTAATCTAGCGCTCGCAGGAGGCGTCAATCTCCTTCTTCATCCATTCGAAACTGATGTGATTGAACATGTGATTGCTCCGGATGGTCGCTGCAAAACATTTGATGAGAAAGCCAACGGCTTTGGAAGGGCAGAGGGCTGTGGCATGCTCGTGATGAAAAGAATGAGCGATGCCCTTCGAAACAGAGACAATATTTGGGCAGTGATTAGAGGCTCTGGAATATCTCAGGAGGGATTGAGTCGTAGTATGGGAACACCCACTGTCCATTCCGAGGCTCTTGCTATGACACTTGCTTTGAAGGATGCCGGGGTACGACCTGAGCAAGTCAGTTTTGTGGAAACGCATGGAACTGGAACCGCTGTGGGAGATCCAATGGAAGTCGCTGCAACAGCCAAAGCGTATCATACGGATGCCCGAAAGGAGCCTCTAATTATTGGTTCGGTGAAGACCAACGTGGGACATACCGAGAGTTGTGCCGGGATGACGGGAATGATAAAAACGATTCTGGCAATGCAACATGAAATCATACCAAAGCATCTCCACTTGCAGAAGGTAAACCCAGATGTGAATTTGGATGCTATTCCTGCTAGATAGATAGATAGATAGATAGTGGTTTTATTATAGTGTTTTGAAGGTTCAGTACTTACATGAACTGCTTTTAAACCCTAACACAATGTAGTAATACCAATTAAAATATAACAACAATAAGTGGATTTACAAACTACCGTCTATAATTAATTGAACATGGCCGGTCCATACTCCAAAACCAAGTTGTGATCATTTAACAATAAAAACCTACACATATAAATTCTCTCTTTCTTCTAAAATTTTGTGATTACATATTTCTGTTAATTGGTCAAATGGACATTTTTTACAATCAGTAAGCTTAAAATGTTTACAATATTGGTTCCATAAATTAGTTCCTATCCAATTTATTGACTGCTTATATAGTTCAGTATTCGGCGATGGAACAATCATTCTAAAATCAAACTTGTCTTCAGTAATTTCATCTCTGGTCGAAAAATATGTTGAAAACATTTTTGACTTATATTTTTTTAGAACAAATTTTAGTACCGAGAGAGTTCTACGTTCACTAAATGTGAGTAAATTTATCTTTTTTAATAGATCATTTATTACTACATCACCCATTTTTAAATTACGCTTTTTCTTACTACGACGTTTGTATAATGATGGGAGGAAAAAAGCTATCAGAAATCTGTTCACTTTCCTCTGTAATATATTTAGCTTCATGGGTTTTATCGCCCAAATAATAATGGCATAATCTACAATGCTTACAATATAGGCCGATAACATCATTTTCATTATATTTTCACTAAGCAAACGCCTTATCGAATAAAGTTTAGCCAGAGCCCCATCCATTCGTTTTTCTACCTGGTTTTCATGACCATCAAAAGATAGACAGCTATCTAAAACTACCCCTAAGTATTTAAATGATGTAACCCTTTCTACAATCTCACCATTTATCACCAGGTCACTAACTGACTCTCGCGCAGACCTGTAATCCTTAGCCTTATAAAAAACCATCCATTTGGTTTTTGCTACATTCAGTTTCAGACCGTTCTGATCACACCATTTAAGCAAATTCACTAAGCTATCCGATAACTTAGCTACACCTTCATCAAATGTTTTACATTTAGCATAAATGACAAGATCATCTGCATACAGTAAATATTGCAAATTAATGGCATTAACTATATCATTAACATAAATTGTGTAACATAATGGAGCTAAAATTGAGCCAGCAGGAACGCCAGATTTTATCGCAAAACAATCAGATTCATAGCTACCGTTTTTTAGCACAAATTTTCTATCTTTAAAATAATTTATTAGCAGTTTGAGTAAAAATGGAGGCAATTTGTAATCATATTGCGTCATAAGCTTTTTGAGCAATATGCTCTGATTCACACTATCAAACGCTTTGCTAAAATCAATAAATAAAGCTACTGCTTTCCCTGACCTTTCATCTAAAAATTCATAAAGATGCTGCGTTAAAAGCGCTACTGCAGTTTCACATGAATGCCCTGCTCTGAACCCGTGTTGGTTGGGATCCAACAAATCACTCACACACTTAACAAGCTTACAGTATAATAATCTCTCGAAAATTTTCACTATGAAAGTACAGTTAAAAATAGCTCTATAAGATGAGGATTGGGTATATTTACCTTTCCCCTTATAAAGTGGAATTGCATATACTAACTTAAAATGTTCTGGAATAATTCCAGATATAAAAATGTTCAAAAACAGTATTCTTAATGGTACAGCAATTAGACTAGCAAATTTTTTATATACTAACTTTGACACAGACGATGGCGTGTCCTTACACTTTTTTACATATGCTATCGATTCAACAATTTCCTGTTCACTAACATTCACTTCTTCGGGATTAGAGTTCAGTTCATTAAATTTTTCAGTATACTCTGCTAAAACTGAAAAACAGTCATCTACTACTGCAATTATTCCTACCAAGCCAATTCCTTGGCCGAAAGTTCAAGGTCATCCAAGAATTGCCGGGGTTAGCTCATTTGGCATAACTGGAACAGATGGTCATGTTATAATTGAAGAGGCTCCGGATTATGAACTGCCACAATTTCATTTGGGACTTGAGCGACCTCTGCACTTAATCAAGTTTTCGGCCAAGTCAAGCGAAGCAATGGACCAACTTCTCAAGAGAT
>CM023203.3:150463-248309 GCA_004115045.4 Sinella curviseta
TATTTTCGTGTGCCTCCTCAGGAAAGCTTGGCAAATGCAGCGTACACAGCAAACAGTGGACGGTCAAGCTTCAAAGATCGCGCGTTTATTATTGCCTCCAATTACCAGGAAGCTGCTTGCATACTCGAGACCGGAAAAATGGAACGTACAGAACTTCCAACTGAGAATACAGGAAAAATATGTTTCATTTTTACTGGTCAAGGAAGCCAGTATTATGAAATGGCAAAAACATTGTATGAGACAAGTCCCGTGTTCCGTACACATTTTGATTTATGTGATAGAATCCTTCAGGAAAATTACAACATTTCCATTGGCCGGGTTCTCTGGAAGTCAGTGGGAAAAACTCAGGAGCTCAGTCGTACCATCTATAGCCAAACATCCATATTCTGTGTGGAATACTGCCTACTGAAATTATGGGAGTCCTGGGGAATTAAGCCAGATTGTGTATTGGGGCACAGTCTAGGCGAATTTTGTGCCGCTGTGGCTGCAGGCATTTTGACATTTGAAGACGCATTGGCGCTCGTGGCTGAGAGAAGCCGGCTTATTGAAAACCTTCCACGTGGGAGCATGCTTGTTATTAAGGCAAGTCTTGCGGAAGTCGAGAACACGATGCAAATTTCGAACATCGACTCCCTAGACGTTGCTGCTGTAAACACCATGGAACAAACGGTCGTAGCAGGAGATGATGAAGACATCAAGCGCTTTCAGGATATTTGCAAAGCAAATGGAATAAAGTCAATATTGTTAGATGCCACGCATGCTTTCCACTCAAGGCACATGGATCCCATACTTGACCAATATCGCCATGTCGCCAGTGCAATTCAATATAACAAAATTCCAACCTGTCAATACATTTCCGGGGTCAAGGGTGGGATAATTGAACATCCCAGCTCAGAAATCAATACAGAATACTGGGTCCGGCACACTCGGGAAAAGGTTTCGTTCCTTGACGCCTGTAAGGCCCTGAAAAATATTAATTGTCAACATTTCGTTGAAATTGGCCCTCATCCAGTCCTTTCTAGCTTCATTCTGCAAAACAATGAGGAAATTCCAGTCGTATGCTACCCTTCACTACGCCGTAATCAGCCGGACTGGAATATACTATTGACCACCTTGGGAAAGCTGTACCTTAAGGGCTTCAAGGTAGACTGGGAAGGCTTTGACAAACCATACAGGAGACGGAGAATCCCCTCTTCCCTGCCGTTTCATCCCTTAAACAGAAAGCCATTCTGGGTTGACTGCAGTGAAACCACATTGGATCATTTTCACCCTCTGCTCGGCTCTTCATTTAAGAATGCGTCTAACACGCATATTTTCCAAAACGATTTCCAGGTAAAGTTAGCTCCCTATGTAAAGGATCATTGCTTGGTAAATAGAATCCTAGTCCCAGGCGCAACCTTTGTAGAAATGTGCTTGGCAGCTGGATACTGCGTCACAAACTCTGTAACGGATAAATTTGAGCAACCCAAGCGTATAATGTTGCTGGAAAATTTGACAATTTTATCTCCGTTGGAGGTAAAGGAAGATAAATGTTATCTATTGCAAGTGATAGTTGAACTGAAGAAGAGTATGAACGGGGATGATTCTAATGCGTCCAACTCAGACAATGAGTTCATTGTCCATGTATTTCGAAATAATAAGGATGGCGAAAACTCCGGCGATTGGATACAGCATGCCCGATCAACATTTCGTCCGATATCAGGCATAACAGATATCATGACCAAATGGAAACCAGAAAGGGTGAACGAGATTGTAGAAAATTCAAAGGACCTTCCAATAGATGAGCTTTACAGAAAATCGGAAAAGGCCGGCTTGAGATTCGGCGAGTCGCTCAGATCCATCGGACGATACTGGATTGAGAAAGGCCCAAACGGGCATCAGGATTTTGTTGCAGAAATTTGCGTCCCAAAAGATTACGAGAGCTACGTACTGCATCCAGTAGTCGTAGACGCCTGTCTGCAGGCCGTGTGCTGTGCTACACTTGAGAAAATAAATTCTAGTTCTCTAATTTTGCCGGTCCGCATTGGAAAGCTGTTTTGGCTTAATTCTATAGCCAAGGAAAGTAATGCTTTGTACATTCACGGATGGTGGGAGGATAACGATGTTTGCTCCATGTTTATTTTAAATCAGAACTTTACTCCTGTGGCGTTTATTACTGACACTGAGCTTATTGAGACAAACGTCAGGACGGTAGAATCCATGCTCGAGCAACAAATCAGAGTGCTTCCTGATAGTTGGGACGAGACTTGGAAACAGATACCAGGCCCATTCGACAACAGAATTGAACTTGTCAATGTGGAACATATTCTTCAAAACGAGGAACTTTGCAACGGTTTGGGGAGTGGTGAAAAAGAAACTACCCAAGATGATGAATTGAACCTGAGCAAAATGAATCGCCTGGTTTATTTGTACACTTTGAAGGCGCTGACTCGATTGGGCTGGAAACCATACGTAGGGGAACGGGTAAAATTACCGGAGTTTTGTAACGAATACAAGATTATGCCTCGCTTCTCTAACTTGGTTCGCTTCTACTTTGTAACGTTGGAGGATGAAAATGAATTCATGGAGATCTCTCGTGACAATAAGCATGACAATGATGTTTGGATCGTAAAATCTGTAATTCCTGCCCTAGGAAAGGAAATCGAAAAAGAATCCAATGCTCTTTATGCAGAGCTCATTACGGAGACAAAGATTAGGACAATTGTAAACATCTATAATTGCATCGGAAATCACCTCGCTGACATTCTACGCGGTATAAAGTCTGCTTCGGACATTCCGTTGATAGAAAAGGAATTCCCTATTCGTGAGGCGGGCATGAGTTCTGAGAGTTTGGCAGATATATACTATCATCACCATCCGGCGCGCAGAATAGTCTTATCGCAGGTGGCACCAACACTAAATATAATTTTACGTCACTTACGAAACAGAACCATCAATGACAATAAGGTTATAAGAATATTGGAGGTGGGGGCAGGAAGCGGATACATGACCGCTACAATGCTGCAATTATTGTCAGATGTTTGGGACACTAAATTTGAATATTACTTCACCGACGTCAGCACGAGCTTCTTTGGAAAAGCTGAAACCAAATTTATAAACTTTAAGGACAATCTGAAATTTGTTGCCTTTAACATTGAAGAATTGCCACTGGACCAGGGCGTCCCCATGAATTACTTTGACGTGGTTTTAGCTTCTGATGTTCTTCACGTGACTAAGCGTCTTCGGCATTGTCTTAGTAATTTACGGAATTTACTGAAACCTAACGGAACACTTCTTTTTACGGACACGTCAGAAGACAAGGGAATCCCGTTTGTTTTCGGCTTATTGGACGCAGATTATTGCTTCAAGGATTTTTACGCTAGACCAGGGCAATCAATAGTAGATGTAGATGCGTGGAAGGAGGTACTAATGCAGTCACGATTCGAGTACTCTAAAGTATCCCAAGCGTACGCGGGAACAATGGCGTGCATTGTTGCGGGTGCTTCGAACACCAACAATGACAATGAAACTTTTAGTACTGTATCTTTCAATAATGAAGAACAAAACAAATCCCGGTGGGTCGTATTTTCACCGGAGCGTAACTCCACCGTTGATAAAGTAGCTAGAATCATCGACAGTCATGCTGTAATTGTTTACCCGTCGCCGGAAAGGAACGATGAAAATATTCAAGCAGTTTTAACTAGTTGTGAAATAAGAGGAATCATCTATGCTTGGGCGATTAATGTGGATATTTTGGAACAGGAAAATATATCGGCCCCCTTTCTTCTTATTGTGAAACACATATTAAATATGAGAAACTCCCCAAAACTGTTCATTTTAACGAAAGGAGTATTGGGGATCAAGGAGGATGACGTCATCCAGAATCCCGCAGCCGCAACACTTTTCGGAATGACAAAAACTCTAAAAAATGAAAATCCCGAGATGGCTGCTCGTTATATTGATTTAGATTACCCAGCAGAAGAGGCACAAAATGCAGAAGCGATTTTGTTTGAATTGGCTATGAGCCTGGATTTTAGAGATAAGGAGCGACTCCAGGTGGTTTATAGAGAAGGGTCAAGATTGGAGCCCAGATTTATTCGTTCAACGATGCCTAATTCAAAGAACGACGACCTTCTGCTTCCCGCCAGTACGGATCGTTACCAGCTACTTTTACCGGACAGTAGGCTGATAAATGATTTAAAATTTAAAAGTTTGGATGAGGAACAGGTGGCAGAAAACGAAATAGAAGTTAAGGTGAAAGCATATTCACTCAACTTCAGAGATCTATTCTCAGTCCTAAAGCCGACTCCAGCATTTGAACATAGAATTCCAATGGGTATCGATTTTTCTGGCGTAGTAACCAAGGTGGGTAAACTAGTCCCTCAGGAGAAGTTCAAAGTGGGGGACCGGGTATGTGCCATGGATGCCGAAGAACGACATCGCGCCAGTCTTCCCAGCCACATGAAGATTGAGCCACATCTATTATTCTCTATCCCACCATATATTACATTTTCGGAAGCTTCAACTCTGCCAACTATATTTTCAACAAGTATTTATTCTTTGATACATCTGGCAAAAATAAAACAAGGAGAAACTGTGCTAATACACACTGGATCCGGGGGAGTTGGCCTCAGTGCAATTCAAGTAGCCAAGCATTTTGGAGCAAACATAATCACAACCGCTGGAAATCCCAGGAAGCGAGCTTACCTAAAGTCTCTTGGCATCGAGCACGTGTTTCATTCAAGGAACACTTCATTCCGGGAAGACATAATGAAAGTTACCAACGGCCATGGTGTAGACATTGTACTGAATTCCTTAACAGGTCCAGGCTATAAGGAAGCAACGCTGGATGTATGCGCACAAAATGCCCGGTTTGTTGAAATTGGGAAGCTTGGGGTGTGGACGGCGGAGGACGTTCAGATGCGTAGACCGGATATTGAGTACAAGATTGTTAATATGTCAGACATCGATGATGATGATCTCTGGCAAACTCTGAGGAAAGCTGTGGCAAAACTTATCGGCGATGGCCACGAATGTTTTATCCCATACATTCAATTCGACGCAGTTCGAATCAGACAAGCTCTCCAGTACTTTCAGAAAGCAAAACATATTGGAAAGGTTGTTGTAACTATGCCAGAAGTAAGAACTTCGGACGGCCAGTGGAAAACCTACGTGCCGTTGTTCAACGACTGCAGTACATACTTGATAACAGGCGGACTTGGAGGAATTGGCTTTGAGGTTTGCAAATGGATGTTGGGAAAAGGAGCGACTGATATTGTTCTTATTGGACGAAATGCACCGAAACCGGAAGTCGCTAAGGAAATAGAAATCCTTAATACGAGTGGGAAGATATGTAATATACGTACACAATTATGTGACCTCGGCGACTACGAACAATGTAAAACATTAATTGATGAAATTACTCGTAGTGTTGGCAACAAACGCATTCGAGGAATTCAACACTGCGCTGGAGTTCTTCAAGATAACCTCTATCCGAATCAAACCTGGGAGTCTTTCGATGCTGCATTTAATCCAAAGGTGAACGGCACTTGGAATCTCCATCATTTGACCAAACACATGCCATTGGAACACTTTGTTCTTTACTCGTCAATCACCGCATTAGCAGGCAGTCCAGGGCAGGCCAATTATACAGCAGCAAACTCATTTTTGGATGCGTTTGCTCACTTTAGATATTCGCATGGGCTTCCTGCAATATCAATAAATTGGGGACATTGGGCGCAAGTTGGCTGTGCAAAGGACGTCAATGTGCCAGGAATTCTGCCAGTGAGTGTAAAGAGAATGTTGAACGGCCTAGAAGCTGTATTTCGAAGTCCGAGACTGCAAGTTAGTTTTTGCGACTTTGAGTCAATGAGTACGTGGATGATTGTTTGTCCCACGTTTAAGCACTATTTGGATGAACGGCTCCTGAAAAAACTGAAGGATGGTGATGGGCAAAATATCAATCAATGTTTACCCAAGTCGAATCAATTTTGGCAGGAATTTGATAAGGCTCAAACGGAAGAAATGAAGACTAACCTAATATGCAACTACATCAAAGTAATCCTTCGTGGAGCTCTTCGATTGGAACCAGATGAATCTATAAATGAAGACGCCAGCATGCAAGAACTTGGCGTAGATTCGCTCTTGCTGATTGAGCTCAAAAACAGCATTCAAAGTCTACTGGGTTCCCGGCTAACAATAACGGCAACAATGTTGAAGGATTGCAACACGATACGGGATTTGGCCAAGACCATTGTTAACAAGATGCGTGACAAGGAGGAAGATGCAGTTCCGCCACTCTCTGCGGAAGATTTTTCGGCGTTAATGGAGAAAGATTGTATATTGGAGGAAGATATTGGGATGGGATCGCCGCCGGTTGACCAAATGAATATTGTGCTACTAACTGGCGCAACTGGGCAACTAGGGCCCTACATTCTCTCAACACTGTCTAAACCTGAATATCGAATGGTTGAGAAAATCATTTGTTTAATTCGTACAACAGGGAACCAATGTCCACGGGCGAAACTGCAAAATGTTCTCAAGGTCATGAATCTTTTGGAAAACGTTGACATGGGCAGAGTGACATGCGTTGTAGGCGACGTGGCATTACAAAACCTTGGACTAGACTTGGAAACCTACAACAGCTTGTGCGAAACGGTAGACGGTGTAATTCATCTCGCGGTGAAATCAAACCACACAGAACCATATAGAATAGTAGAGAATGGTACTGCCGACATACGAACCGTCAACGTTTGTGGAACTCGTAACATAATACGTTTTGCTTCCAGCGTGAAAACTAAGCACGTATTTTATGCATCGTCGTTACTGAGCATATTTGGAGGAAACGATGAAGCCGCTCTTTGTGACGACTGGCCCGAACGGGAACAGATACGTAAAGTCTCGGGAAATAGTATTGTTGGATACCCAGCGTCCAAGTTCGTCAGCGAGATGCTGATGAAACAGGCAAATGACAGGGGCATTCCGTGCAAGGTTTTTAGATTCCCTTGGATTATCGGTGACAGCAAAACAGGCCAGCTAAAAATCTTAAACAATTCATATATTCTGCGAATGATGAGCTACCTGAAAATTAAAGCAATGCCAATGGCTCCAATCCCAGCCATGGTATTGCCTGTGGATATTTGCGCGGATCTGTCTGTTAAGGTGTTTTGGAATCCTGATGCCCCGAATGAAATATATAGCATTACTCATCCTAGACCCGACCAAGAGGTGGAATTCGTTAAGATTGCAGAGTCAGATTTTGGAACCGAAATAGAGCTTGTGGATTGGAAAAGTGAAGAGTTTATGAAAAAACTCTTTGCCACTGACATGCCGTTATCGTCTCTTAAGGAAATTTATACTAATACTGAACGAGCCATTGTCATTTCTACGACATTTGATGCCATTCAAGGATACATCAAAGCACCGGACAACTACTTCAAAAATCGGAAGCTTGAAAAAATAGTCCCTGGATTTTCCACAAAAATGTCCAGCACGACGGATATGATTCGGAAGAATTTGGCCTACGTAAAATCAACTGGATTTTTTGACAAGTTTGCCGTATGATACTGGAATTATGCGCATTTTGAATTGCATGACATTTTTGAATTCTTACTTTTTATTTTTGAATAAACACACTTCATCATAAACGACATTGTTCAATCGGACAGAGAATTAATATTTCAAGCACGGTCACAATATTTAACTTTCTTCTAGTGGAAGATTCAATTTATTCTGTTATAATAATTCAAATTAATACGTTCTAATACTACATGATTCACATTTCATAATATAAATGAAACCATTATCACGATAGCATCCAGGACTTTACCATAAAAATATTTGTTGTCAAAATACAAAGGTGGATTGTATATTATGTCAAGTATCTTCTCTTGCATTACATTGAAAGGATTGGATTTTCGATGCTGAATGATGCAAGTATAACAAAAGTAGCATGTTCATTGTTTCAGCTGCATTTGAAGACTGACGTTAAGTATAGATCATAATATATTTCAGTACTACTTTATTGATTGATCCAGTCCATAATAATGTTAAACAATGAATGTATGTGGAATATTACAAAACGGTTCTGACCTGATCTCATTGTATTCAAAATGCTAACACGAATTGTGAAAATGTTGTGTCATATTTTAATCAATGTGTAATTTCACATATAAAATAGAACAGGAATCCCTTGCGGCCACGTGTTTGCCGAAAATCTCTTCCTTGATTGTATATGTTATCCTAATTTATCGTGCAACCAGAAGTTGTACAAGTTATCCTTTGCACTCAATGGCTCTCAGCCAAAAATCAAACGTACAGCATAGCCGTCAATGCAGTACAATTTTTAAGTCTGTTCTGCTATATTCCTGAAACTAGTTCGAGTATCCAAATAGCTTACATGAAATAAGCATGATTGTTTTGCAAAGCTGGGCAAATGAAAAAATCTACGTAATGTTAAAATCCCAAGTCCAGGGGGGCATTACCTCTGGTCCATCTTGGCTACGATACTGTTGTAAATTCCGTATTTATTTCATCTCATCAATATTTTTTTCTGAACAATTTATTTTCAGTACCTAACCATTGAGCACGACTCACAAAATACAAAATAATAAATTATTATCTAAAGTAATTTGGGCAATAATAAAATAATCATAAATTAATCATAAACGAAAGGGAGATAATACAGCAGGTTTATAAATTGTACCGTGTCTATCTGTATTCCAGTTCCTTGCATTCGGCTACATCACTCTTTGACGCCACTTTACGGTAACGTCGTTTTGTGTATTTAACAAAGCGCCAAGGGAAATTGTCAATAAATGATCGTAAACGTAGTAGCAATAAAGCACCGTGATGGTAAACTGGGAGAAAGTTCTCAATGCAAAAACAAGCCAGTGCACCCAATATTCCGTATGTTAAAACGAGAAATATGTTTGACACATTTCCTTGCATGTTTGGTCTGATTGGTTTCGAATTGCGTAAAATGGGCACAAACTTTGTTGACTCTAGTATAAAGTCTGACCACCAGTTCCATATACCGGACACACCGATTCCTTGCATCCTTTTTATAACGTGCGGATGAGCCGATCCTTCGATGTGGAATCCTACGGATAAATTCGTGTAGATTTCGCTACCTACGTTTACTTTGTAGTCTGGGTGAGTTGTATGTAGCCGTCTCGCAAATAAGTTTGCTTTGTAGGTTGGCAATATAAGAGCAGATCTATTACAAGACTCGAGATGTTTTGCAAGGGCAACCTCATTTAGCTTCATTATTTCGTTTTTAAATATGTCCGTGTTATGGCATTCAGTACCGCTCTGAAACCATTCCTGCCATCGATTCCGAAACGCCTGTCGTACCAATGCTGAGAAATTTGAATGGAGCGAAGTACAATTTTTTAACATTTCTATGCTTGTATTCTTTACGGTGGTAAACCACCCCACAGAATAATACCAATTCCGAGTTTCTGAAGACGTTAGGAATCCCGGACTAAAACCAACGTCATGTTTCGTGTCAGGATCTGCCTCAAATGCGTTTGTCCACTCATATAATCCCTTGGTGTCATTAAAATTCCAATCTTCGGGAGATATGATTATGCCCGCCGGTCTAACATGAATAGAAAAATTATCGTGAACAAGCTGCTCAAATTTCGTGTACGGAATCAACTTCCGCGGTGATATCAAATTGTACACGTTATCGCTTTTGTATCCATTGCTCAGTACAATTCCAGCCAGTAAGAATGAAGCGAATGTAACTCTAAATTGTAGGTTTTTCAATACCGATGTCAAAAAAGGATCGCCTTGTTCCATTAAAACTTTAACGAGCGGGATGAACTCAACGTAGAAACTATACCTATTTGTCGAATTTGTGCTGCGATGCACTGTCGCAATAATCACCAAACTTGCCAAGATAAGTATCCACACTGTCCAATTATACGAACAAACAAGTTGGTAAAGTCCAAAGGAATCGTTGCCGCGGTCTCCTCCGCAACTTACAAACGCCAACCGATTTGCCGTCTCCTTATATTGCAGGTGCAAGTAACTAGCATCTTGCTCCGTAACTGCATGTAACATTAAGTTCAAATGTTGTTCGTGCTCATAAGTAAAGTTTTTTCCGTGCTTCCATAATTTTTCATTGCTGCAGTAGACGCGGTCACCTAGGTTGATTGTAGCATTTCCTATTATGGAAAATATCAATGAAGCTATTCCAAGGGCAAACAGGTCTGTACGATCGGAAAGCTGAAGCTTGGAGAAACTCTGCGAGGGAATGTACTCGCAATTTTTAACCTTTTGCCAAAATTTAAACACGGAGTCCATTAAAAAGTATGCCGAATATTCTAAATAAATGTCCCATCGTATCCCATCAACAGATTCCAATTGATCCACGCTCAGAAACTGTTTAAGCTTTGATATCGGATACGACCTTAATTCTACCGTCACTTGATCAACATCGGGACTTTGAAAGAAGGTCGTTACACTATTTATGATGACCGTTTGTTGTCCATTTCGTCGACCAAGTACTACTGATATTGTAAGCACGTTTTGCAACTTTGGATCACTTTGGACTTCCTTCAGCCACACTCGTCCCCATGAAGGAGTTAGAGAAACCATGAAAAGTTGCAAGCACTTCCTAGACAGCGGAAACCGTTCATCATGGACGAATATATGTACACTGGGAACCATGGACTTTTCGGTCCGCCGAAATTGTTTTGCGATGACTCGTGCAACATCGAAACTAAAAGATGGCGGATATCTTTTTATGCATAATCTTAGACGAGGAACTTGAATTGACACTTGAATCCGGCAGTTCCAAGGTCTTGTTTGTACAGAGTACTCAAAAAAGTTCAAAGCGACGCAAAAGTCTATCATTTCTCCAAACTGCTCAAACACTGCGTTGCCCAAATATCTTGATAAGGGGCAGACAATTTTGTGTTCATTTTGCACTTTATTTCTACCGTTGTTGGTTGGTAAGAATCCATACGGAATCCACAATAGCTTGTTTCCATCAAATGTTAAGTTTGAGATTTTCTCGTCGTAATGCAGAACTGCGAAATCCGGCCTTCTAATCACTGCACTGGTATATGCGTGGGAAATTATATCCAAACTCTGAAAGTTGTCAAGGATTATATGGCAACGTGAGTTTTCAAAAATGTTTAAAACGACGGATATGTTCATAGTCACTTCAGCTTCTGTTGGATGCTTCCTATAGTTTTCCCGAATTTGTGACAAAATATTTTGGTTTTCTTTGTGGTAATAGAGTGATTCCGGTGGGACTGATTCAAACGGTAACATGGATAAATAAAAGTATTTATTATTATCATCGGCGTTGAGTCGATTTGGAATGAAAATGCAAAAGGCTGCAACACTTGCAACTATACCGAATATTTTGTTCTGTCTCATTGTTACCTAATCGTTAACCACGCAGCTGGCCTTTCACTGTTATCTAGAGTAAAAATTGTTAGTTATTTATTTGTATAAATGTCAATATATTTCTGACAAAATTTCGAACGCTATCCTTACATTATTACAAATATATATACTGTAGTGACCGTTTCTAAACTTTCACAAACGAAACAATACTTGCAAAATAAAACCCAAGAAAGTTCTAACGAAACAGAGTAGCTGGAAAATTCAATTCTGATATTGCGCTTGAAAGGAAGTTGTAAATTGGAATGCAAAAACCAATTTACCAAGACATTATAGCAAACAGAATTAGGTTGATTACCTAAAGGAATAGAGGGGAAGCAGTATACTTAATATCGATGATACTTGACACAGTGAATTCAACATTTAAACATACTGGCTCGTGGCTGGCGGAATTTAAAACCATTTTTATGAGTAATATTTGTTGGTATATGGGAAGGCATCCGTAAAATATTCAAAGCTGTTCAAAATGTAATCGATACAACTACCACCGTTTTACATCCTGCAAATTTAACATTCTGCAAAATATGATTCAAATGGCAAGCACATAAAATGAAATGTTCATTTTCTTAGGTAGATTGATGTTCATTTGATGTCAGAAGGGCAATTTTGGAGATAAGTGTTACTATTATTTATGATAGTTGATTTAAATTTTGTTAAATCTAATCCATACATTGGAGTCTCGGCTTCAATTGCCAATGATGTCGTAATACCTTATATCTGAAAACCCGACTGTGAGCATTGATATCGGAGGACAAGAAATGCAATGTATTTATCTCCTTTAAACTTTTACCGTGCCACTATAAGAAATTGTAAAGATATATTTCGCACCACTTCCTTCGGCAGATTCTCAAGCGTGGAAGCACCAGTCATCACCTGCAGCAACTGCATAAGGTAGAAAATGCCAATGCATGTCACACAAATCGTTACAGTCAAGTATTCCGTAACTTCCGTGCAAGTAAATTGAGATCAATAACATATTGCGGTCAATTCCCCTGGGTCAATAGAATCAATGGAATAAGCCGAAAGAAGGAAGCAACAAAAATCAATAACATGTTGATTTAAAACAGATTGACATTGGTTTGTCAAAAAATATAAACGGTTGTATAAGTAAAAAGCAAAGCTTCACATTATAAAGCTTTAAGCTTAGTAGCTCTTTGATGGATTGGTCAATTTATTTCTTGGTGAAGTGAAATGATTCGTCATATTAGTGATTTATCAATCGCAGGCAGACTGGAGATATTCAATCCAAGATCATCCATCATCTTCACCGTTTACGTTATTTTCGTACCAGCCAACGGCTTACACATTCACACTTAGGCAAAAAAGTCCTTTATAAAATCACGGCACAAGAAATATATATTATGCTATTAAGTATGTCATAGAACATTGTAATAAAATGCTGGTAATGCGCGTCCTTTATTCTTGGAATATTTTTGAGTGATACGCACCCCCAAAAGAAATAACATCCAATATAAAAGCTACAATCAAAAATTGGACAATGAAAACGAAAATGCGTTAGTCAGTTCAAAGCTTTCACAACATACACCAACGTGTCATGCTGTAGGTTTACTCTCTTTGATGAATAGATGGGTTTATTTATTTCTGTAGATAAATATGTCAAACATGAACAGATAATCAATCTCAGTACAAATATGTATATTTAGTTCAAGATCATCAATCTTCTACATTTACTTTGCCTTAATATTAGCAGACTATTTAAACAATGATGTTTGATTTTCAGGACTTGCACATGAAATATTGTTGCTGACACTGTGGTACTGGCAAATTCTTTGCTTCAGTTGCTACGCTGGCGTGGTTCAAAGAAGAAAAGTTGAGACCATGATCCACCAAAATACCTTTCATACAATGCGACTGAAGGCTGCTTCTTCAAAACCGCAGCCAGTCCAGCAAGATGAACTGGATGAAAGTTTTGCAAGAAGATTCGAGCTAACAAATATCATCAAAATCTTCTTCAACTTTATCTACTATTTGGGTCTAAGTCCATTTCGTTTCGTGAGAGAAGCTGAAGGACCAGGTTACTTTTGCAAAAGGACATGGCCACCTCAGAAGGTACGAAAATGCAAACCCGGAAATATCTCAAATCATACATATCACAACTTTAATTGGCCCGCCCTTTTAACAGGTTGTCTGTGGCTTTCTTCATATTTTGTCTATCTTATACTACGTCTATGGACTCCGTTCAATGACTGCACCCGCGATGAATCCTTTACAGTATTTTGAGATTGTTCAGACAATATTCTCATTTCTGTACAAACTGGTAACAATGAAACGACTTTGGTTCAACAGTCAGAACTACATTAACGTTCTCAATGCCATTTTACGGAGCAAACATTTACTTCGCAAAGGCAAATGGGCAAGTGATGAAACTTTTCGACTTTTTAGTTTTTACAATTGGAGGGAGGAAATATAGTTGCTGATATTTACGTGAGGAGAATTATGAAGTACTTTTTCCTTTACAGGTCACAAACCCCAGTTTCCTTTATTTATTTTTTGGTTTGTTTGCTACAAAGGCCATCGTATTTCTGCTGATTCCGATTATCAAACAGATGCCTTCATTGTGGCTAAACGATCTTGCCGAACGGGCTCGCGATGTCTTTTTATTTTCAACAGGTTCAAATGACTCAGCGCAGTCAGAAGTGCAGTTATATCACGTCTCGGTTTTTGATTGTTTTCTAGCTTTTCTCATGCTCTCAACTGATTACTTCTGGTGACGAATTTAAATATCTGTACTCCGTTCGTTTGTAGAGGACCCTAAAAACGTATTTTTTGTTGGTTTCAGGAATGTAGTGTCAGAGTTTTCCGACCTGTTCATCCTTGCATTTACTTGGACACTATGGACAGCAGCAAGTTCCTTTGCTAAGGAGATAGAAGAGGAGCTCCTCAAATACGAAATAGAAGACAATGCTAATATGATG
The DNA here is from genome assembly GCA_004115045.4 of Sinella curviseta. Classification (NCBI taxonomy): domain Eukaryota; kingdom Metazoa; phylum Arthropoda; class Collembola; order Entomobryomorpha; family Entomobryidae; genus Sinella; species Sinella curviseta. The sequence continues at coordinate 164,800 of CM023203.3, forward strand.
AAGTCTCCTGCAGAAAAGTCAATTATGAAAAAATTGCAATTGGTACATGACGGAAGCAAATATCAAACATGGAAAAAGATATACCGGAATTTTCAAGCGATTCAAGATTTTTCCGAGCTGGTCTACGTTGCAATTGGCAATCAGGTTATTTGGTATTTGGGGCTTGATCTGATGTACTACTCAATGTCCATGAACACTATATTCGTATCGGATAACATTCCGGGCACGATTGGCAACCTGATATACTTTGGTGAATCAATTTACAAACTTTACATTGCTGCTGACATTTGCGAACAGGTAAACATTTCCAACCCAATTATGCCTACAACCGGGTGGATGAAATGAATGGTCATTTGACTTATTTCAACATATTTTGACTCGTAAATGTGTTTATTACTGTGTGTTAGATGAAATCCGGAAAAGATTGGCTCACAAAGAGAAATAATGTAAACTACGCGCCCAAACATGAGGCTCGTCTCGTAATGCATGAAGACATCGCCGAACACATTGGCATTCGTCCTGGGGGTATGTTCACCGTAACGTACCCATTTGTGGCTGAGGTATTTTAAACAACGTCATATTTCAATTAATGGCATATGGATTGGAGAAAATTAATAACATTTTCCTCCTTCCAGTACATAAGTTTGATGGTCACATTTTTCATTATCACCATCGAGGATAGTGTCGATAAAGATGGTAGTCTGTTGGCAGGATTGGGATACAACGAGACTGGAAGCGGTTTACTTTCAACTCATTTTTAGTACGACATCATCCACGTATTGAATCTTGAGCTCGGTGATAATTTTATGCCTGACCATGGCATTGGAATTGTCTCTATAAAAATGCGAATGATTGATTTGGCAGTAGTGATATAATCTTAGAGAAAAAGAGGAGAATATAAATCTCATCCTATGTACACTTTATACGCAAATAAATTTCTGACACTGTTGATCTTTGAATAGCACAGTGGCAACACAAATAAAAGCTACATTCACAAATTAAGTGGTCCGTCAGGCCACAGTTTCTAAACATCACGTGAAAGTGCTGCATGCATGTCCATTTTGAGGCATATCTACTTTCTCGTCAAATCATTGAATTATAAAACATTTTTAAAGCAAGAAGACATGATATTACATGTTTTAGTTTGTAAACATTAGCGATTTTTTTAGTTTTAAATTTGACACGAATTTGATGGATATGCTTGCATATTTGTCGTAAGTGAAATTTAGGATATGCATGACTAATGGACTTTTGGCAGCTTGGAAATAGGCAGGATCATCCATCACATCAACTAATGGGTACTAACGTGGAAGAGTAAAAAGTTACTTTTCTTTCGCTTTTGACTTTACATTCAAAGTCACCAAACCTGCCGCTTCGGAACATTCCAAATCAGTTGCGGAGTTGAAGAGGAAGTGATTACGACCTGAGAAATAGCGCAAGAAAATGTATCAAAAACATCTCGTTAAAATGATACAATTAAAAGTAGTTTCTCCGGAAAGCGAACCCATTGAGGAAGACGAATCTGACTTGCAAAGAAGAATCGAATTAACAAATATAATCAAGATCTTCTTTAACTTTGCTTACTATCTCGGTGCAAGTCCGTTTCGTTTTGTGATGGATTCTGAAAGAAGCAGCTGCTTCATTAAGAAAATATGGAGACCACAGCAGGTCATCTGTGCATTTCTGCATATTCTGGCAATTTTTCGACTCGTCGCAGAATTCCGCGAGCTGCTACCCAGTGAAACGTCTCCACTGTTGAAAAAGCCTACCTGGACATATTTCTGGGATTGTGCACACTTATTTTCAAGCTGGTGACGATGAAACGATTATGGCTAAACAGTCAAGATTACGAGAAGGTTCTCAACGGTATTTTGGAAAGAAAATGTCTGCCTATTAGAAACAAATGGGTATGCGTGTGTGTCAATAATGAATCATATGCAAATATTGTCATGTCGCTCGAAGAAAACTTATCCTAATTTGTTTGTAGATCACAAAACCCCGTTTCCTGCACACATTCTTTGGCTTCTTTGCGCTGAAGGTACTTGGATGTGTGGTGGCTGGTTACTCGTTTGTGGTTCCAATTTCGACATGGACACCGTCCTGGTGGCTTCGCAGACTTATCGAGCAGGCTCGATTTGTCTTCTCCTTCTCTCGTGTTCCGAGCGAGACGGAAGCGAAGCACATATCTCAAATCTCGTGCTCGGATTATTTCTTGGCTTTCCTCATGCTTTCGACGCATTATATCAGGTAGCTCACCGCTCGTTCTATACTATTTGAATACATGTTTCTATCGTGTCCTTTTTTGCTGCTTCAGGTTTGTGTGTGCAGAATTCTTCGACCAGTTCATCCTCGCATTCGTGTGGACACTGTGGACAGTCGCAAATTCCCTTGCCCTCGACATACAAGAAGAAGTCCGAAGAAATGTAAGTGAGGACAATAATGAAGAAGACGACTAATATTATCAACTGGAGAAGTCAATCGGGAAAATGTTTAAAACTGGATATGAGTGTGAAACAAGTGAGACTTGGCAGAAAATATACCGGAATTTCCAAGATATTCAGGAACTCTCTGAACTGATTAACGTTGCGATAGGATTGCAAGTAACTTGGCATTTGGCATCCGATCTTTTGTACTATTCGGTGTACTTTCACACAATATTCATGGCACAGGACATTTTCCAAGGATGCCATAGGCTGGCATATTTTTGTGTAACATGCTACAAACTTTATATTGCGGCCGACATGCGAGAACAGGCAAATGTTTTTATAGCTACTTTCACGAAAGCGGGAAAGAGTTTTTTCTGACATGGAGAACTGTAGTGTTTAATTATTTGGTATTTAGATCAAATCTGCAAAATTTTGGTTATCACGGAAAGACAATGTAAAGTATGTGGCCACGGAGGAGGCTGATATTGTGCTGCACGAGGATATTGCTCCAGATATTGGCATTCGTGGGAGCAACAAGTTCACAATAACGTTTCCATGTGTGGCTGCGGTATGTGTTTTCATGCAATCTATATGTGATTACAATGTATACAGAGTGGAGAAAATTATAGAAATGTTTCTTCTTTCAGTATGCCAGTCTGATCGTTACATTCTTCATTATGTGTGGAGGATAAAGGAAAGTAAGTTTAGTAGTAAATTATTTGCAACGAATACATGACGTATGTGTAAATCTATATACAATCTGTTTTTCTTTCTGTTTTGAAAGGAATGAGGCTGAGTGAATGATAGAGTACGCATTCTATTTCCAACTCTTTCGTAGATGATTTTGCATGAAATGTAAGCATCAATGATACCTATTAAACTAGTACTTGTTAAAAACGCCATGCATTTCAATTGGCACGTAATATTCACCTCCTCTCTATCTACATATGGGATCGGTGCACGAATTACTGTATCAATCACACCAAATCAACTTAGATCGCTTGGTAAATAAACACAATAAATAAAATATAATTCACTCGGTCGCTCAAATATTCATCTTCTGACAAAAATCGATCGGCTTATTATATTCTGAATGTATCTTGCGATGCAATCGGAAATGTTCTGGGGTAGCTAAGCTTTTGTGATTTACTCCTTATTTAAGTATGTCGACACGCACAATTATCACTTGGTAATGAGTGCTCGTGTAACGTTTACCTTAATTAGCGTTAGCGCATACTTCTGAGAATCTATGTTGTTTTATTTAATTACCTGTGTATGGTATTGTGCACTTAGAAAATTGCCTACGCACGTGGAAATAATTTTATATGAGGACACGAATATTCATCAACTACCTTTTCTAATTTTCAAATTATCTCATGTCGTCTGTAACACTTTCAAATTAATTACTATTCGCTGGAATAATTCGTACTTATTGTAATTGGTAGACTAGATAGGTTAAATTATTTATTATACAATTCTGAACATATGGCTTATAAATATTTGAAGCAGTTCAAATTTCTAAGCCAACGCCTAAATTTACTGTACGTTAAAATCCACAAAGTTAGAATAATATGCTGTCTACCCTGCGTTACCTCGTAAATGAATGTAAATACCGATACCAATATGCCTACCGGTATCACCATAAAAACCACGACAATGTTTCCTTCCAGGTTACTACCTTCTTGCATAATTTCCTCCACTTCATCATAAAATCCCACTCTCAATCGCGACAGAAAATTCAAAATGAACTTGTCCCACCATTCAATCACTCCTGACGCATACAAGCCCTTCATTCTAAGAAGCATGGCCGGATGTATCCATCTTGTAAAGATAATCCCGTATCGGTTCTCGATAAGCGTGTCCTTTCCCAAAAACACATCCTTGTAACCATCCTTCTTCATAAGGAAGTATTTTGTATGGGCGTCCAGCACTGGAAGGATTAATGCTGTTTTGTTGCAGAATCGTAATGGATCGCAAGGATTGTTCTTTGGGAATATAGAACATTCTCCTGAGGAGTCACCAAGGTTGTCATACCATCTCGGCAAAATGCGCGAATGACTCATAATGTATTTGGCTTTATCAGAAAAATTGTCCGAAGGAAGAAAAAATCGTCGCTGTGAAATTTCCGAATGGCCGAAATTATATACTTCACTTCGAAATATGGTGGTTAAATCATGGCCCTCCCTAGTTGTGTCGAATATATTTAATGTCTTGAGTATGTTTGCAAACACTGGTGTAGTTACCATTCGATTCTCGTAAAAACCACCAATCATGGTGGCTCGGGTGTATATTACAAATGTGCTGTTAATCAGAACGGAGAACGTGTCGTATGGTATCGACATTCTTGGTAAGGTTAGCTGAGTTATGTTTTCGTTTTTGTAGCCGTTGCTTATCACCACAGCGGCGAAAAGAAAACAGGCAAACGTGCTTCCTAGAAACGGCAAATTCCAAAGTTGAATGTTTATTGGGTCGCCTTGTTCTATCAATACCTTATAGTACGACATTATGCTGGGAAATAGGTACGATGTGACAAAAGTTTTCAACTTCCACTTAAAATCCTTCCGATGCGTATCCACATGTCCATCGACATTTTTGCCGAGAAGTGACGTGACCGCTGGCATCTGTCGATACATTTGAACTAACGCACAAAACGCCGAAATGGATAAAACGGAGATCAAAAGACACGCCCAAACTTCGCCATCAAAAATGGAAATCAGTTGGTCGAAAGCCAAGCCACTTTGTTTGGGATGTCCACAGCTTACAAAGGTAAGGGATTTCTTATGTAGATGAAAGTGTGTGTATTCCTTATCGCCGGAAGGAACGACAAATATGAACGGTTGATAAAAGTCGTTGCAGGCCAAAGGATAGTCTTCTCCACATCCAAATGGAAACACAATAAAGGTAGCGTTGCTGAACACGCTTCCCAGAAGTCTCGCTTCAATTTCCCATCGAAGGTCATTTAGTGAGCGGGAGTGATCTAGGATTAAGTCGTAAAGTGGTTTTCGTTCGGTGGTCGGCAGTTTTTCTGCGAAAAGGAAGAATCCTTTTATAAGCGCTTCTCCCAAAGGCCAAATTTTGTAAATAATATTATCCTTGTTGAGATCATTGAGTACGCTAATAACATTCTGGAAAGTCGTGAGATCCATTGGCGTCCCAATCGATACGGGTACAAGATTCCTTTCTACATCGCAGCTTCGACAAAGGAGAGATATGTACTTAATTCTGTGAACCAAAACTTGAAATAGTTGCACATAGCCCACGAATTCAAGATTCATCGTAAAGAACTCCCTGTGAGAAGTCGTGACTACATCGTACCAATTTGTGGTAAATTCCGTTAAGGCATTTGTCCAAAACTCTGCGAATCCGCCAGTATCTACCAGGACATCATACCTTGGTCGATTTACGATAAGAACATCTTCCGTATATCCGTCTCTGATTTCAATATTTCTGGAATCAAGTGTCCAAAACAGTCTTCGATAATTCCCAGGTATCAACAGTTTCATCTTACCGGTTTCTGGAGTTATTTTGTAGAAAGTAGGATCGATTGGTGGAAACATGTACAGATGCATTTCGCAGTACCAGGATTTAGATGAAACCGATTTGTCAATAAACGGTATATCGATGCATTCCATGTCAATTCGCTCCCGTTTGCACCATTCGATTTTCGTTTTATTTCTGGAAACGTCTTCAAACTTTAGCAATCGCTGTCGATGGCTAATGAGTGGTTTTGTGACGTTCGCTAAAATACTGCTTTCAACGTCATAAGTGGTTTTCACGACGTCGTATCGAGAGAGAATCAGTGGAACGTTGGACACTGGCATGTCAGTATTATCGTAGTTTATAATATGTACCAAGCAAGGTTTGAAAATTTGGATGGTGTGGTCAAGATTTGCAATCAGTTTCCTCACTTGAATGATGCTTGTAGTTGATTGAGAGCGGTATTTCGAATATTGTCTGCTGCGTTCCGTAAATATTGAATCGTCACTGCCAAAATATTCCATATCCTGTGCCTGCACAACAATCGATAGGTATAGCGTTAAATATATTTTAAATACTGGAAATTCATAGATGAAGCACCCTTTTAAGTTCATTTTGAACGACAGCAGATGAAGCAAATATGTGGGGCGAAATTAAATATTCCGGCCAGACGGCTATGTTTCAAATGTTATTGGACTCTCAGGAGAGCTATGGACGCGCCGACGTTCCATACTGAAAGTTACTTGCCAAAAACACTTAAAATAATGAGTTTCTGAACACAACTAAAACGAGTTAATAAAGAAGCTGAATTTCACGGTGCCGTATTTCCACATTGCATCTGACAAATCCACATTGTAATTCTTAAAGCCATTTACATGGACCCAATATGATCATTTAAGTATTCGGGCTATGTGTTGCCTGATCATTGTTGACTTTTAAGTTTGCAAAATTGTTTAAAAGTTTTCTGGACGTACTGACCGGCGGACTAGCCGCATAATCGTATTATAAACGCTAAATCATATATGTTCGATGACACGCAGTAAGTCTCCCATACGTTCGAAGCTTGTGACCACACGCACACCCTTTCCGTCAGAGTTCATCGAAATATTTAGAACTTTAAAAAATAAATTACAACAAGTATATAAAATGTCATTTAATACCATTAGGTATGTCGTACAATCACTTAATGTGTGGGTACGTCGTAGTAGTACCTATTATTATGTAGGTATACCGAAGATTGCGACTTTAAAATTCCGACTACGAAAACTGCGACTCGAAGAGTCCGACTGCGAAAATTGCGGCCTACGAAGACTGCGACATACGAAAAGTGCGACTACGATAGGTAACGTAGTGAATACCACAGTTCCGCAAACCAAATTTTTTCAATTACAATTACCAAATTACTTGGGCCAGAATAATTCAATTACTTAATTAATTACTTGAGATCCACGAGATCACAATTACAATTATAATTACAGTTAGTTGCTATTGAAAATTATTTAATTACAATTACAATTACCTGTAATTTAATTGCTACAAATAAAAATGGCTAAATCTGACATTTTTCATGAACCAAGTGCTATTTAATGCAATGTTTATGCCAATTATTACACATTTCTACGATTTTACTTAGAGATTTCTACGATTTCAGTTAAAATATTTCACTTAAATTGAAAAAAACAGCTTCAATTAAATTAGTAATTAAATTACATTAAATAATTTTTTGGCCAATTACAAATACAATTACTTTTATTTTCGCTGTAATTTAATTGCCAATTTAATTACAAGTAATTTAATTACTGTAATTGATGCGGAACTGTGGTGAATACTACGTAGAACAGTACATTTTATGCTTGGATCTTTTTTCCAGACAAAACAGCAAACTATATAATGAACTCTTATCCCATATTTTAGAACATTAGTATTCACTACGTTCCCTATAGTAGTCGCAGATTTCGTATGTCGCAATCTTCATAGGCCGCAATTTTCGGAGTCGGAATCTTCATAGTCACACTTTTCGTATGTCGCAATCTTCGTAGGCCGTAATTTTCGCAGTCGGACTCTTCGAGTCGCAGTTTTTGTAGTCGGAATTTTAAAGTCGCAATCTTCGCGGACCCTATTATGTATAATGTGTAAATCAAGATATTGCTATGGACGTGTACAGTTTATAAACCTTTTCCCAATTTTACAAATTATGATGAAGTAATTGATAGTATGTAATTAAGTTGGCATTTAAATAAAAATAATACGTTTCATATATTCACCTCATATCATTTGATAATTATTTTGTATAATCTCCTGCCGGACCACTGTCTTTCGACATGCGTAAAATGAATTATTTTGCTGTATCAAGACAAGGCCTTTTCAATATTGCGGGATCATTGACCAAGTTGTCCGCAGCAAAATGCTTAAAATTCTTGTATATGTTTGTTTACAGACTGTAATGCAATACCTTCTTAAGATACGAGATTGTATCAATGATTATGTCATACGATGCACCCAATGCACCAATTTTTGGTTCGCGTGATAATACGCTCTCATATTTTTATTATATGGTTTATATATTAAAATGTATTCTATACACACCGCTGTCGTATATTCGACAACAGTCACAGATATTTAATTTGCGATACTTTCCTTTCAGTACCATTATTTGTAATGATACATGCTCCCATCTTGATGTCCGATTGTATGGATGTCTGTGCTGTTAGCATAACAATGTTACTTTTCAAAGTTCGGCGACATTATTAATGCAACTTTATGCATCAACTGGTAAATGCTGTATCACGACGTGCTGGCGTGCTCACGTTTGGTAAACAACATTACACAATATGCGTTAGTGATGTTGCGTCAAGGTTACAGCCGCTGTGTACAGTGTATAATGATGTAACTGAATTGATTGTTAGGCTGAGGGATTCTCCCCTCAAGTGACATTAGGAAGTGTGGTGGTGCAGTGGGCAACGACAGTTAAATATTTGGGGTACGAGATATCTTGCTGGGACAGAGACAAGAATGAACTAATGCGAAGGAAAAGAGAGCTTTACTCGCAAGCTAACCTTGTAGCGTCAAGGTTCAGACAATCAAGTTTGAGTGTAAAAAAATATATATTCAAAACGTTTTTTAGTAACATTTATGGTTTGAGTTTGTGGTGCCCTATAGAAGCATGCCATACCCAATCAGTGCAAGTGGCATACAATGATGCGTTTCGTATTCTCTTTGGTTACAGTAGACGTAGCAGTGCCAGTGCAATGTTTGCTGAAAATGGAATTTTGGATTTTATTGGTGTAAGGAGAAGAGCTGTGATTTCACTGTTAAGTCGACTTTGCACTTCCTCTAATCCTATCCTTCACGGTCTCTTTAACTCAAGGATGTTATTGGATTCGTCACTTTACCAATCGTGGAGAAAGTTGATACTTTGTGATGTTAAGGAAAATGATGCCGATTTGTATAATGTAATTTGTAATTATTCAAATATGGAATAAGTATATATGTATGACATAACCTGACCGAATCTAACCTCCGTTTTTTTTATCCTCCAAATTCCTTATGACACTGTTTATTGTTTGTAACAATCATTCAGAGTTTTTGAATAAATGATAATAATAATAATAATAATAATAATTTTTGTATACAATTTTCCTTAAAGCTGACTGTTGTAATGTTAATCTTTACAATTATGCTTGTCCAACTATATTGTAGCATGACAAAAGATTGCCATATTTTAATCTCCATGACGTTACTGAATGCAAGCAGATTGGCAAATAATATTTGTCATGCATTGCAGAGAAAGTATGGTTCGATGCAGGCAATGTCCGTTCAAGTTACCATAAAATGAATCGCAAAAGAAGATAAATAGCAGCGGAAGAAGAGGAATATCAGTGTTTTGATTGCACATATGAAGCTCAATTTCAGTATTCCACATACTTGTTTCGTTCTTAATTCGTCGACTTTGTGTTTTTTTAAAAATCAATTGTGCATTATGAGCTCAACAAAATACTACAATCATAACCCAGCGATTCCGCCTATAATATGGTTCCTCGCCACTGGTCACCTTGTTGGTGGAATTACGATCAGCGTGTGGCGTAATGCCGGACGCACTTGTAAGCGAATCAGGATATCTAATTTAATTGGGATAATTATGTACACGCTTTGTGTGAACCTACATTACTCCCACTTGATACACTATTTTAACAGCGGACAAGGCCGACGTTGATATCGACATGTGCTCAAATCTCCCGCGCAATCTGGCAGGGCAAATGAATTCGGTGGACACGAAGCGGAAGTGTGCGAGGTTTTATTCGGACTGGAACTATACCGGAGATGCTTTAGAAATACTTCCGGCCTCTCCTTCGCATTACGACCTCACCAACTGGGGATGGAATGATAAGGCGTTTTCTGTGGGACCTTGCTTGGATCCCTGTGATTCTCGTATTACTGGCGGAGCTCCCAGCACACCTTTCAGTATCAGCATTTTTGGTAGGCCAGACTTTAAAGGCGCATACACTGACGTGATGGTAGATGGTTGCACTCGAGTCTCTCCCCAGTTTGTTCATCAGTTTCAGTCTGTTGTCACGAATGGATACTGCATTCAGCTCTGGGATAACACAAGGTGTGAACCGGCCAGGAGAACGATTGAGTTGAGGAATGGGACGCCGAAACATGACGATATCGTCCTGTGGTGGTACTTCAAACGGACTAGGGCCGTTAGCCATTGCAGCTTCAAGTGCAACAGGACCAGCGACGAGCGGCGGGATAACATGAATAATGAGAGCGAGCCCGGGATTGGACAGATAACATTGTTTGATGACGCGAATTTTACCGGCCATTGGACCACGTTGAAGGTTGAAAATGAGTGTGTCGACTTGAAGGGAATGTGGGATGGAATTGCTGTGTCCGTTAAATCAAATCCGGGAAAATGTGCTACTCTTTTTGATCGACGCAACTGCACCGGGAGAGCGTTCAATTTCGTTTCTAATGAGAGCAATTTAGTAGAGAGGAATTTCGGGGAGCTGACTAGATCGATGAGGTACTGCGATTGGAAGGTCGATGCGGAACAGCTTGTTTTGGGAGAGGGCCGAGTCGTATTATCTCATTGGCTGATTGCTGGGGTTGGGATAGTAGCTTTAGTAGCAGTTGTGGGTTTTGCTGGGGTCGTTTTCAGACTCGTGAGGAAATTGCGTAGGGCTCGGAGCTTGAGCGAACGGGAAATTCGAGAGTTTTTGAAGGGCTTTGCGAAAGACACGGTTGGGAAATGGGAGGGTCCCAGGTATGAGAATGAAGGGTTCATTGTGGAAAATGAGGACGTTGAGGTGGTCGCTATCCAGGCGGCGTATGACACGAGGTATGAGGTACAGAGGGAGTGGTTCTCCTTTGCAGAGGGCACATTGGGAATGGGGGAATTTGGAGTAGTGTACAAAGGGACTTTATCAATAGAAGGGCGTGACAATGAGCAAATTACCGTGGCCGTGAAAACACTCAAGTCGGATTCCGATGTCGACCATTTGAGATCTCTCATGAAGGAAGTCAAGGTGATGATGTACATTTCTGAGCTTGGTCAGCATCCAAACATTGTGAGGGTTGTGGGCTGCTGCACGGAAAAGTTGAAACAGGGTACGGTAAAATATATTTATCCTGCTTAACAATAAATTAGCATAGTATGATGAATGTTTGAATTTAAAGGTGATTTGTTCATGTTGATGGAATATTGCTCTAACGGATCAATACAATCATTTCTTCGCAATAATCGAGCCAATTTCACGAGTATCGTGAAGAATGGAATTATTGACAGATTGATGGCTACCGAGACTAAGAATCAGTCAATGTAACTACATTTACAATATCATTAGCTATATCTTGCCATTTAATATCGTCTAAAGTATTATTTATTTTAAATATTAAACTAGGCTGAGCGACCAAATCAATAATGAAGTCACTATATCACTTATATTCAAGTTCAACTTGTTTCAACAGCTCCGGTGGATGACCGAGATTGCATCCGGAATGGAGTTTCTCGCCGCGTCTAAAATAGTACATAGGGACCTCGCTGCGAGGAATATACTGCTGGACTCTCAATTTCAGGCAAAAATATCAGACTTTGGGCTGTCGAGAAAAATGTACAATTACGTCGGCTATTTGAAGAAAGGTGAAGAGCCTGTGCCATGGAAGTGGCTTGCATTGGAGTCGATACAAAACGCCACATATACATCGAAGAGTGACGTGTGGAGTTTTGGGGTCGTTTGCTGGGAAATATTTTCGCTCGGGGCGGAGCCATTCGTTGGGGATGATTGGGGGGAAATGTTTGTTCACAAACTGGGACAAGGATACAGGTTGGGAAAGCCAACTGATTGCCTAGAAGAAATGTGAGTGTTATTGCGTTTCAATAAGTTTTTGCTCTGAAAATATGAGGCTTAGGTAATGAATTTTAACTTGTTTCAGTTACCAGTTGATGACCTACTGCTGGGATAACGAACCGTCACTAAGACCTTCGTTTACGGAAATTACGCGTCGTCTCAGACATATTCCGAAAATGCCAAGTGATTTCGAACCGGAGAAAAGGCAGCTGCCATCGGTTGGTGGAATTAGTAGTTATTTTATTTTTGAGCAATTGTAGCAATAAGATATGTACCTAACTATTTTTTTCATTGTCGCGTACAGGGATACGTGGAGTCGATTGTTGTGGAAGTTTAATGTGAGGTGCGCATAGAATTTGTCGTTTACATAGAACCCTATTCTCCGTGTGAGATTTAGAACGGAGTACAAGCTTTACCTGGAGACGATGAGCAGTGCGTTGGTGTTTCGGCATCGTAATAAATAACTACCAGAACTTCATTACAGTTAAATTAAAATGAGAACTATTATTAGACATCATTTAATTACATAAATCATATCGTACAATTACTTTGTGTAAATTGTAAAGTAGATAAACTAATGCAAATGTATATACTATTCAGATAATATATATGCTAACTTTTTTCAAATGTACTATACTGTTGTCTAGTTGACCACGTGTTTGCTACTCAAAAATTAAAGCGGCATTGAAACATGAATAAACATTATGAAATATGTTCTTATATAATAATTATTTGAAGAGTGAATTAGGATTGTGGAAAATGATGTACCGTTATTAGTTTTTTTACAAACTCGAGAATAACTATTTGGTCTAGACTGAATGAATTCAACAAATTCTTCTCCCGGACAACAAGGTTACTAGTCAGTAATTTTGGGCAATCAATTCGGTATGTATATCCATACTTCAGGTGTTACGTTACTTTTCCAAAGCCATTTCCTGGCAGTTGAGATCACTCTACCAATCACCATTGATATGTGCTTCAGGAATATTTTGCACGCACGGATGATCATCTTACGAATTTCAATCAGGAAGGCTACTAAGGAGAGTATCAATCCGGAAAATAGCAAAACAAAAATAACCAATATGTTCCCATGGATTGTCGCGCTTTTTGGCTGTACCGGCTCCGTATTGGTTATCCCATTACCAATTTGAAGTAAACGAAACCACCAATTTGCAATGTTGGATTCCTGCCAGTGCCTCATACGTTTTAGAATATAAGGTGGCCCGTGGCCAATAATATCGATTTCAATGTTCACATCCAAATAAACTTCAGACCCAATTGAAACGTCATCAATACCATCACGTTTTAATGATTTGGCGTAATCGATACAAAGATATTGTGGAAGGATGACGGCCGTTTTATTACATTTCGATAAGTCACTTATAAACCATCGGTGCTCTGATTCTGAAAATTTGTTCAGAAGCTCCTCATTCAATGACCACACAAAGTAAAGATCTGGTGGATGTGTCTTGAAAAGTGGCTCCAGCGCGTTAGAATAGTTCTGAAGCTCTTTGTAAGTATTTGGGTGAAGGCGTGAGTGTTCATTGACTTTGAGCGTTTTCTGAGAAGGACGTTTGAAATGTTCCCAGTTAAAATTTAAATACTCAGCATAGACTTCTGATTCCGTTGAAATGTAGAACTACCGATCACCCCTCCTTGGATTAATCCGAAGTGATACCATTCTTGTGTATAGTGATAATGATTCATTTAGCAAGTGCTCCAAATTGTTATACAAAATCGGCAGTCTTGGTTTGATCATGTTGTAAACGTTGTTATTTTTATATCCATTGCTCAGTACAATTGCGATGAGCATGAATGCTGCAAGAATTAAACGAAGGGATCCCACTTTAGTGACTTGAAGTGAAAAGGGGTCACCTTGTTCCACAAGCACTTTCAAGAGTGAGATAAGATAATCCATTGACTTCAAACGTAGTTTTCGTCGTGATTGGTTTCGACGGTCTTGGAAATATGGTCTTGTCATACCGTAAGCTAAAATTGTTAAACATATTCCCAAACCAAGCCAGATGTACGAATCGAAAACTCCAAAGAGTTCTTCAAATGGAAACGGATTTTTGCCCCTTCTTCCACAAGCTATGAATCTCAACCTACCCACGGCATTTTCGACGACCATCATGTGATTAAGGCTGGTGTAATTTTCTGTTTTTGGCATGTGCTTAACCCTCCACTCTAGATAAAACGGATATCTGTAAAGATATATTGGTTTTTCAAAACGTCCGTTTTCACAAGATTTGGAACCATATTCTTTTGGATACGTGTGGTTCTGCATAAACTGCTGCAGAATTACTGCAATTGATACCAAGAGCTTATCCTGTTTGTCCGGATATCCAGAGAGCGTCAGGCCTTGACTTGGCACTGGATTGGGCAAACAAAGATCAAAGTAGTCGTGCACTCTTGTTAATATTTTACTTGAAGTCCGACCCCTTGTACCTTTCCAAACAAGACGTTCATGGGACATTGGAAAGGCAAGTTTTACAATGCTACCGTCTCTTAGGCTAGCCTTGTATTCTGCTTTTGCCATTTTCTTTGAGTGAAAGCATGACGTGTCGAAATACTTGGGCTTCAGCAACTCGACGTTTCGATCACTTAAATGGACAAATATTTCATGTGATACGGTTGGCCCAATAACGTTTACCTCGTTCCTAAATTCACCCGAAACATCTCGTGTTGTAATACGGCCACCCATCCACCGACACATCTTGGTGTCAAAATCGACAACATTTTCTTGGTCTTTTGTAATTAAAACATTAATGATTGCTGATGACGATGGCATTGGATTTTTAAATTTCTTCTCAACATTGTAATGAAATACAGTCATATATTCCAGATAATAATACGTATATCCGGCCAAATCGAGAGAGAAGATACGTCAATTTGTATAATTCCGAACCATTGTTTAGATAATGCAGACATTTTGAAATAGTTTATCCGAATGCAAAATTCCTTTAACAATCTGGGATAGTCGTCAATATAATTGTTCCAAAATTGGGAGTAGCCGCATATGTTGGGGCCAGATGTACAATTTGAGTTGCATGCTGCCAGATCGTCAGGAATCGACAACAACGAATCGTCAAGATACGCCGGAACCGGTTTCCGGATGAGAATCGGATACTCTGGTTCCATTATATCTACTCCCATATAATTGTTCACGACGATGAATGTGTTTGATTGGCGAAATTTCGCGATGGCATGACTTAGATTCTGCGCATTTAGCCGATTATGCCTATTCCGAGCATCTTCCCAAATTCTTTGAACATTTCTCGCTCTATTTGCGGAATAGGAACTGGCATTACCAACAAATTCTAATTTCATTAGTATTACTTCCTTGCCAATTACACACATACAAAACAATAGAATGTATATTACGGGTAGCTTAAATGAATGTAATATCTCCATGTTGGCTTTGTTCAGTTGTTTCTTGCAATATTTCTGGAATACTACTCTTTACAGTGTCTAATGTCCAACCACAACTTGGATATGTCCGGGCAACATAAATTCGCGCACAATCTACAAATTTAGTGCGGTATTGGCCAATGTATGCCAATTATTACTAGCGCTGTGCGCAAATGAAATGCAGCGCATTCATTTGTCAAGAAATTAGATGATGGCGATGCAAAATTATAGTGCACTTTTTGAAAAATTAGTTGCAATTGCAGTTTTAGGATAGCTGATGCCATGTAAACTTTTAGAAAACTAACTATTAGAAGCATTGTATACATTAGTCGTTCATGTTTAATACTAACACTATGAGGTACTTGTGTGTCAGAACTAGCGGGCACTTCCAATCCAAATATTGATTATAGGTTGAATAAGTAATAGATTTGGTTGAGTAAAAAATAAATTCGACAAAAATATGCTCGATTTTTGTACTAGAACTCTAAACTAATCAAAGTCCAGGCCAATATCACCTAGCTACCCCAGCATGTCTGAATATATTGAATTGCGAACATATAAAGTTAAAATAAAATTTAATATATGACTATGTGAACAACCGATATAGAAGAAAGAAATGCTATTTTAGGTATATAAATTATTAGGTATATAGGTGCACAATATATTTCACAATAACTCCTAACAATCCAAATCCCCAACGTCCCAGGTAATTCTCTCAATTCAATCTTATGCACCGATGCAAATGATAAATGACGAATAGAAAGGTGAATACAGATATGTAGATATCCCATCGGCAGAAAATGATAGCCAAAGCAGACAATTTTTTTGGTAGATCCGAACATATCTTTCCAATAAGTAAGGCTTCTTTTCAGACCGAACTTAATCAGTGTTTTTATGTCGACCAGTCATGTTTTCATGAGGTTTTGGAAATGAATGTCAATTTAGCAGCCGTGCGGCGAAGGTAACTTTTATCAGTGGCATCTACATATAATAATTTTATTTTTAAAACAGTCTGAAAATAATATAAGCGAAACTTTATACAAAACAAGTATTTTCTCTTTCTTTATTACAGAATTTATAATTCATGGTATGTAATTCATACATAATGAGATTATTTCTAGCATAGCAAAGCATGGAACCCCTTCCTTGTATCAAAATTTTCAACATAAATTTTCTGAGCTAAATTTGGATCAAGAAAAGAAAAGTTTTTAAAACTATGCCAATCCTACATGGAAGGTGAAATTAAAATTGGTTGCCGTAAATATTTCGAAATATCCTAGAATGGAAATATAAGAGAATGAACATTTAATTCAATGTTCAATTGAATCAAGTCCAGCTGGGCTTTGGAAGGAGCAATCAGCCGAACGTCCAGGTGTATCCTGCGTTGACACCCCAGTTCGGTGTACCCTGCAGCAAACAATAAATTATAATTACAACTGGCTACAATTCGATGACATTTGTCAATGTATTCGTAACTTACATGACCAAATGGGGTTGCATAGCGAGCTCCGGCATTAAACCGGTGATCTCCAGTCCTGTGTTCCCTGCCATAGTTTACGCCAACGGCGGGTCTACCCGGATTTGAGGGAATAATCCCATGTCCAACATTCACGCCAACAGTATGCGCTCCGTTGTCAGTGAGGAACTGCTGAACGGCCCTTAACGCTGCTTGTTGTTTTTCGATATCCAGGTCAGCTTTCAAATTCCCATTGTCCCAAGTTGCCACAGTGACTTGTTCACCTGGATACGGTGCTGGAGCGCCGAGTACTCCAACAGATAAAACCGCAACTAGAAGAATGACAGCGACGGAAATCTTCCAGCCTGACATTTTTTAATTGGTTGAAAATTGATGATTTCAAGAGCAAATTCCTTGAGTAAAAGGAGAGATTTGAAACTGATGCATACTTCCTGATTTCATTGGGCTTATATACTGGTTGATGAAAATTGTAGCTTCCGCAAAATACATCATTTTGTGCTATCGACTGAAACTGTAAAAACACATGTGTAAAATGGCTACGTACTTTCGAAACTGCCACACATTCCAATTTCATGGAAACTTCGTCCGGAACACATTAAATGTAGTGCATTGTGAATGTTGATTCATTAATTTGTCACCAATTTCAATGAAATTTCGTCCCGTCGAGTGAAACGGACAGTCCCAGAAAAAAATAATTTTAGGGCGCTAACCCTTTTTCAGTATTTCGCAGTAACTGCATCGTCGTCGGTCATTAAATTAGTGCGCGTACCATGTAATTGATACATAGCAACAAGTTTCATGCGAGTGAATGACGAGGTCAAAAGGTTATCCCCCAAGTGATGGGAGAGCAGTTGAGTTTGTGCTTTTTTTCTCTTGTGCTGTCCAAGTGCATATTGGAAGCTAAGCTATTAGACATGAATACATGCATCCAATCTGGTTTGATTTTATCACGCTAATTCAAGAAAGCAAGCTATGGTAAGCAAGCTGACTAATGAAAATGCAGCGTGTATTGCCTACGAAGATGACGGTAGAAAGGGAAAAGTGATTGAAAAATCTTATTCGTTGGAAATGGCTTGTCGAAGTAACAAACAAAAAATATAGTCATGCCGTTTGATGACATGGAAATACTATTTCATTCATTCGTTCCGTGAGCGCCTCCATTCTTAATCTGAAAAAGTAATCAGTGGAGATTCAGTGTAATTGATTGCCCGCTCTGAGACACTGACACAACTATAAGCAAATATTTTCACATGTCTTCAGCTTTCAATTTCAACATAAAATTCCATGAAATTGTGTGGCCCAAATAATGGCAATGAATTACGCAGTAAAGACCAAAAATTACATCTACTTTGTTTACCAAGAATGAATGTTAGGAGACAGCAAATTTCTGGGCACATTTACGCTTATTTCAGTATTCATTTCATTCATTTAGTATTTCATTCAGTTCAAGTGGTGGCTATTTATTCTGTGGTAGTGACCTCAACGAATTAAATTTCCACTTTCGAGCAAAATCATTGTTCAATGCATCACATATGTAGGTATATAAACCGACTTACAGCTGCGCTACTGTCATCAATTTCAAACTATCCGATTTACAAAATACACCAGTCCTTCAGCTAATTTCCTTTCTTCGGCACGAAAATGTCTACCAATAAACAGTTATTTGCCGGAGGTATTCTGGCATTTGCCGTACTTTTCGCAACTGTCTCCGGGGCACCCCAACCCTTTCCAGACAAAACCTCTCAGATTGGTGTACACGTTGCCGCGGAGAACAACAACATTCAGGGAGAAATAAACGGAAGGACTCGCATATTCGAAAGCAACAATGGGCGCAATTCTGTTGATCTACTCGGGAATTACGGAAGATCCTACCAGAACACTCCGGTAAGACGCTAACAAGTTTTCGAGGCATTTTATATGTACCATCGTGTAATTTCAATTACATCAGCCACTATTTACATAATCTAAGAATCTGGGTCGCGTGGATGCTGAGAAGGTCGGTGGGCAATTGATTTGGAACCGGGAAACCGCTAACGGCTTCCATACCGTCCAGGGAAGTGTAAATGCTGGGCACGCTAGGGTAATGCTCAAAGTCAAAATCCATTTTAATAACTGTGACGGGGAAATTATGATCCTGGTTATTCGTGTACTCAGTGTTGACTAAATCTCAAAAATGTTTTATTACAGGGACGGGACATACCGTTTGAAACTAAAAATCTTGGTCTTGGATTGGGATACGATTGGGAGAGCGCCAACAGGCGTCATAATCTTGGAGCTAGTGCAAACTACGGCGTTCAGTCCAACCGGTTTATGGTAGGGATTCAAGATTATGAATACTTCGTAGCTATTGTCGCTTTCATTTGACAGAATTTGTGATTTATCAATTGTATTAGGGTGGACCATGGCAACAGTCGCCACCAAACTGGAGTGCCGGTGTACGCTATGGATATAGATTCCGCTAACCTAGTTTGTTCAGCTTTCTCTGACCGCACATTTGGGATGTTTTCGGGCACAATGTGATTAAGGCCAAAAATTGATACAGTGTAATACTTTTTTGTTAATTTTCTTTCATTGGGTCATAATGACAGAGTTCATTCTCAGCACGAATGTATCATAGATTATTTACTTAAGTAGTATAATCTTTATAGTTTCCATAGTGAAACACAACTTTGTGAATAATTTTATAGCATACTTTGAATAAATAGTTATTGAAATAAATTAACCTTATCCTTGCATCACGCACAACTGGAAAACACAGATGATCATCTTTATGGGAGATTGACAAAATGTTCACATCTCATTCCTGTGATCGCCACATTATTTCGATTACCTGCTCGAATATCTGACACATTTAAAGTATGTCAGCAGGTGCAACATCTATTGCTCTTCGCAAACAGTGTTACCGTACATGAGATCTCGTTATTCACAGCCATTCAATCGCTTAGCGTAGGGAATTATATAGGGTTATGAAAAGGATAAAATATCTGTTGAAAATGTACGGAGAAATTGCAATTCTCACAACAACTTATAACAAAATTCATCAGGCCATTGAATTATATTTTAAGTATTGATGCAATGTTTATTCTGAATTGGCTTCTAACTTTCTATGTAAAAGAATAATTACAAGGAAAAATATGTACAGACATAATTGGTTTGAACATCTGAAGGAGACATTTTAGCAATTAACATTATGCTTTACATTTGAGCAGTCTGAGCACGAATACTCTTGAGAGCGTTGATACGCCCATGTCCGAACACGTGATTGGGGAACACATTGTCGCCAACTCCCTCGCATACTCTTCCGCTGAACTGGAGATTCTGGTCAGTATTCTCAAGAAGGAACTTTTTAGCATGCTCATAGGTCAAGGTCTTGTTTCGTGTTTGCAGGAGAACGATGGTTCCTGCGGCATGTGGACAAGCCATACTGGTTCCTGAAAGGGAGACATAGGCATCATCGGCAGTGTGGTAGGCGGAAATGACGCTGGATCCTGGAGCAGAGATTTCCGGCTTCATTCTTCCATCACTGGTTGGTCCGACGGAGGAGAAGCTGGAAATGGCATCGTTGACAGCGGTGGATCCAACTCCAATTACGTTCTGGTCTCCGGGTGAGTTGGCGGTGTTGCAGGATGGTCCCGAGTTTCCGATGGAGAAAAGTGGAATTATTTTGGCGGCGTGCCAGGCATCAATCACGGGATTGTACCAAGTGTTTCCACGGCCACCTCCCCAGGAGTTGGAGACAACGTTAGGAGCTTTGGAGCAATCGCGGTTGGTTCCGTCAGCGAGAGTGGGACAGGCAAAGAATTCTCCACATTTGGTAAGGTCGGACTGGGAACACGAGCTGGTTGCACAGCCACGACAAGCCGCCCATTTGGCTCCGGGAGCGACACCGATTCCTTTGCTTCCGGCAATAGTACCACTGTAATGACAATAGCATTTCAGTTAGCCAGAATGCTTTGGAAGGAGTTTTAGATTAAATTCCACTGATATACTTACGTGGTGTGAGTTCCGTGACCATTCCTGTCAGTTGGAAGGGGCTCCGCGGTACTGGGATCAAACCATCCATAGTCTCCGACAAAGTTATCTCTAAGGGCTTCATGGGTTCCACGGACACCAGTATCTACAGTGGCGACGACAACTCCATTTCCGCTCTGAAGTCCCATTTCCTGCCATGCCTCTGGTGCTTGGATCTTGAGCACACCCCATTGGTGTTCATCTGCAAGAGTCGCCTCCTTCTTGTCAAATGGCTCAAAGAGATGGGCAATGATTTCCTCGTCGATGGAGGAGACCTCTGGATCCTCTGCGATGGCGTCCACAATGGATGCATCTGCGTTCTTTACGAATATTTGGTTGCTGATCCAAAAGCTGTTGAACTCTACATTGCTCCTCAATGACAAGAGTTTGAGAACGCCTTGCTGGGATTTTTCTGCGTTTTTGACAAGGCTGCTGTGGAGGGCGTTGAGTCGAGCACTTCGGTCTTGAAAGCGAGCAGTGTTTACGGACTGCAAGGCGGCTGTGTTGCTTCCAACGAAAGAGACGAAGATGTTGACTTGTTGGCCAGCTTGGAGCTTGGACTGGAGGTCGGCAGCGATTTTGTTGGAGGGTCCTGGAGCCGCAAATGCGGAGCCCACAACCAGAATACAAGTTAAGATTTTAAACATTTTGTTGTTAAATACTAGCAATTGCGAAAATAGTTTTTAGGTATTTCGGAATAGTTTTCTGAGAGTTGTTTACTGTTTGCTTGTTAAGCTAGATGTGATATCTGCTTGGACTGTACCTCCAGTTTTTATACCATTTTCTGTTCCATGAAAATTCGATGCATTGACAAGTTCATTAACGTGAGTAAATAAACTTTGAAAGAGGTGATCCCAGTAGCTGATTAGTTTGTTGCATATTCTGGTTTTGGTGGCGTCGGTGGTGGAAATAATGAAGCGTTCGTCATTGACAGGTCAATAATATGAGATAGAAAGATAGAATTGGTTTCTGATGTAATTGACCGATCAGAAATTGTGAGCGTAATGACTTCATGTTTTGTTATTTTTCACCAGGTATGCGGAGTGGAGTCGTCTCTGGAACCTCTGCAATCGCCCGTTTGTTGACCCGGGATTGTTTTTGTTCTGTCTTGGTGAACTTGGAGTTGAGAATGGTGTACGTTAATGTTGGGCGTGTTTGCAATTGCGACAGATTGGATCCGTATCCACCGATTAAATAGAATATGATTGATAATATAATGTTACTCTGAATGTATAAACAATCCAGTACTTGACAGTTGACTGATATAAACCATTATATATCTTCAATCACGAGGTACTAACCATCCGAAACAATTTATTTGATAGATATGAAGGATTGGCCGTCGTGCCTGGTGACAAGATTAGTTTGTATCATGGGTTGGATTTTTGTTGACTGAAAATGCCACTAATCCCCTTGTGGAAATGATAATTAATTCCAGGCATACGTCTTGGGAAACCCCCATAATCCAGAAAGGGTCTGTCGTTCCTTGGTCTCTGATCAGTGGAGAATTTTATTTGACTGAAAGCATCACCTTAAGTTTCATCAAATATGAACGGAACCGCAGACAATTATAATATTTATACGTATCTTAATGCGTATCGTAAAAATATCTGTCTTCGATCTGAACCCTCCCTTGTCAGTTGCCACAACGTCGCAATACGCATTTCCGATACAATTAATTCTACACATTGCCCCAATTACCCGAATTATTAAGATGCCTTCTAATTGTACATAGTAATATGATCACATAATATGACACACCCAAAAATCTAGACGTCGTCCTCGCAGCATTTATTATTACGATAACTGCAAATTAATTAGGTTAATTTATTACTATTACTCTTCCCGTAGATAATGAAATGCAAACAACCGCACATGCTGCTGACTGCGTTCACAAATGAATATCAGCGTCATTTCTAAATTGCAGGTGAAAGTAAACTGGTCCACATATCTCGTGAATCTTTTTTCTACGTCATTAATGCACTCAAACGTGTGGAATGTGGAACAAAATGAAAGTCTGGAAACTGTTTCAATTACCACGCAAACCCCATTGCCCACCCCAGGAAGCTCCCAGTAACCTCGCACCTCCCTCCTCACCAACCCCGGTTACAATTTTCCAAGTGTACCAACTCATCTTTGACGTTATGCGCTATTTTGGTAGTAGCAACTTTGAAATCATCGTCGACTCCTCCGCAAAACCAAAACTTTTTTCCTCAGATTTCCATACCATCAATTATCCTGCAGTCATTATCTCCTGTTCCAGGGACCGAAAAACGGTTTTTAGGTATTTTGCGACAAAATTCTTACTGGCTGCTTATCTGTTTTACTTTCTCTCCCGCTTTGTTAGTCTCGTCTACTGTGAGCATCCCGAGTACTGCGCCGGACCAACAAAAGGCGTTCGTCTGGTCTCCATTGGCTGCTTCATTATCGAACAGGTCATGGTCATCGGGATTTATTTGTGGACCCACTTTCAGAAGGACAAAATTTCCGAGTTCTTTGGAATATTTAATGTTGTAGATTGGATTGTTCTTGATGGAGGTGAGTGATCAGCCATAAGTTCAATATTATGTAAATATAAATGCAAAATAAAATTTGACGTGATGGTTTTTAATGCATTTTCTAGACACGCCAAATCGTCAAAAGTTCATAGGACGGCACCTCCAAATCTACAGACGAGTCCTGTTCTACTTTCCATTCATTACGGGACTATCCATGTTCCTTATCGGCGTGAACCACTGGAACCATCCCCACTTCAAGGCGCACATGACTTCCATCTTCCTGGAGGATGACGAGCCATTTTTCTCGACCCCAATAAAATCAATACTCACCATTCTCTCCTTCTCGTGCGAGTTCCTTCTCGTTATCTACTCCTATCTGGCCCTCTACCAGCTACTATTTCTCTCCATAGTCGTTGCAAGGTCATTCAAGTGGCTGCTCGAATATCTCAACGCCATTCCAGATGAACCTCTCAGTTTCAGGGCGGTTCAGACGAAAGTGAGAAAGTACGAGCACCTGAGAGCCCTGATGGTCCAATACAACGGCATATTTGGCGGACTGCTTTTGTTCTGCAAGGTGATGATGACCCTGCAAATTGTAATCTTTAGCTATATTCCGTTGAAGAGGATGAGCGCACTGCCACCGATAAGCTTGATGATACTCGTGGCTGTGGTTGCTCACTATAGCACCCAGATCGTCATTCTGCTGACGGAAATGGGACGAGTGCATCATGACAGCGCCGAGTTTAGAAAGGGTTGGGTGAGGAGACTGGGAAAGGAGGACATCAAGTGTGGAGGTGGTGATGAGGAATTTGGAGAGGTCAATGAGGCTAGGAAATTGTATAGGATTCGGTGCTTGCTGGACGGCTGTGATGAGTTTGGATTCGAGTGTGGTGGCTGCTACGTTG
This sequence comes from Sinella curviseta, assembly GCA_004115045.4. Classification (NCBI taxonomy): domain Eukaryota; kingdom Metazoa; phylum Arthropoda; class Collembola; order Entomobryomorpha; family Entomobryidae; genus Sinella; species Sinella curviseta. The sequence continues at coordinate 189,355 of CM023203.3, forward strand.
TGGGGAGGGGAACTGTGCTCACCTTTTTTTCAATCGTTACCAGTTATCTTGTCGTTATGATGCAGTTGCAGATTTAGTATTACATATTTATCCAATTATATTTACTCAGTTCTTTACAAAATAAATGGAACATTTTATAATGCGACATGTCATCAGTTCATATAGACAATCATTTCTTCTTGTTGGAAACAATTGGAGTCAATTTGACTTCCAATTTCTTTGGGGGCAACTGCTGAATTCCGCCAGGTATGGTTTGCAATGGCACCGGTGTGTTTGGAGTCGGCTCGATAACAAAATTATGGACCATGTGAGCCAAGGCGGATTTCACCTCTGTCTGGGCGAAGCGCATTCCTATGAAATTAACAAAAAAAACGCGACATGCATCATTGAACAATACGCTAGAAACGTTCCAATATTCTCGACTGAATACAAATAGCATTCCAAAAATTCAGTTCCTACCAATACAGTTCCGTGGTCCCATTCCAAACGGCATATATGCGTATGGGTTTCTCCCTGCTTTCTTTTCAGGAGTGAAATGCTCCGGATCAAACTTGTCAGGGTTATCATAATACTGCTTATCATGGTGAATAGCGTTTAGGGGAACTCCAACGTGAGTGCCCTTTGGGATAGTCAAGCCACTTTCGGGATCCTTGTAGTCCTTTAAGCACAATCTTTCCAGTCGTTCAAGTGGAAGAAACTTGCGCAACACCTCTGCAACATAAATTGTACATCAAATTAGCACAATCATGAAAATCCGTTAAAATTAATTACCTACTTATGCTAGTTTACTCACCACAAGAAACCATATCCAGGTACACCAATTGCCCCACATCGTCATAATCCAGGCTGCCGTCATCTTTCACAATTTTACCCACTTCCTTCCGCAACCTGTCTTGAATCTCGGGATGTAGCGCAAGAGCATATATCGCAAAAATGAGGAAATTACTCGTCGTGCTAAATCCAGCAGCAAAAAAGTTGACACTCTGAGCAATCATCATTTCGTCAGTAAAGTACTGCTTCTTCTGAGTATCCGAGGCAGAAATCATTGCGTCTTTCTCGAAGCTCTCCAACTCATCCGCTCCTGCAGTCTTCAATTCTCCCTTTTTCACTTCCACCATCAACTGCAAAAAGTCGTTTCTCTTCGTCTCTCCATTCAATCTTGACCTCAAGTTTTGTTCTAAAACGTTCTCAAAAAAGTCTAGGCTTTTGGGCTCAATAAGGCAGTAGCCCAACAGGCGACTCAACTTGGGAAGCATCATCCTCACCGCAAACTTGAGAAATCCCAAAAAGTTGACATCCGAAAACAACTTTACCATTTGATTGAATTGTCCCTCGGGATTCTTAATGACGCCAGAATTCATCCCGAAAGCAGCGGTCGAGATAACCTCCACGGTATATTGGTTGACCGAGTCTTGAACGTCAATGACAACCGATCCGTTTGAATTGGACCCGGCCTTTCGCGTGTACTCCTCCACCCACTCTTTTCCTACTCCATTCAAAAGCTCCATCATTCTCCGGATTTTCCCGCTCGTGAAAGTTGGCGATAACGAGGCGCGAACTGCTTTCCACTCTTCACCCTCCAAACTAAACATGATGTTGTTGAAACTCCTATCTTGTTCCGTGAAAAACTTGCGGCGGTCCATAAAGTGGTCAAAGTCTTTAATGAGGACTTTTTGATCAGTTCCATGTCCTTGACAAGCACCAGCGGCTTGCCCATATCCATGAAACCACAGTAGCCTTGGGGAATGGTGGAGCCCATTTGGTTGTAAGCGTAGTCATCACCGTCGCTGGGTGTTTTGCGGCCCAGCAGCACGTCGAGTGACCCCCCGACGGGACTCAAGTCTATCTCAGGGATGCCATGCTTTTTCCAAAAGTCGGATGAGCCACCAGACAGGAATAGTTTATAGACTAGGGCTGCTACAATTAGTGTGCCTATAATGGCTAACCACATTTTGTAGGATTGACAACCTTTTTGTGGCAAAAAATATACTTAAAAATCTAAACAGAATATTCTGCCGTTGTTTGAGACACCTTCCCCTTTCACCATCACCATGAGAACTGCGTATTACTCAATTCTGAACAAGTTTATGGCAGCAAAAGTGGGCATTATATTTAATAAAAATTGCAGCATCAGCAAATACTGGGGAAGATGAAATGAACAGACATATGTGCAGATATAACGTGAACACACGGAAAGTTACTTGTGTTGATAAAAAGAATCACAACAACGATGATGCGATGATAGATATGCGATTGCTTGACAGAATTGGCAGATAAAAAACTCACGTTTACTCTGAACCATGTAGTGATCAACATTTGCATACCACAACATCGGAGCAGAGCCCAAGGACATTTTTTGTAAAATATTTCGAGTGCCAGTAGTGATGCCGGTTAGTGAACGAGTTTTTGATTTTGGAAATTATGGACAGACCTTTACCATACATAACTCTATCTTGTATTTGTTGCTAAGCTTATCTTATCCATTGCATATAAGGATCAGTAATTGAATGTGCGAACATGTGTATTGAAAAATATTCTGGATAATCGTGTCTTGTCCAAATGACCAAATACATAGATTCAAAAAGATTTACGAACATGGATTTTATTTATGTGCTTTACAGGCAGTGTGTAAACTGCATCCATCCTTTGTTGCCATGACTTTGTATTCATCGCATTACCTATGTACATAATGCACAGTCCATTCCAATTCTAACCAATACAGCTCCTAGGCCCAACTCCAAATTGCATAAAAAGCCGTTTTTAAAAAGCGGACGGGTTCCGTGCATCACTACGCACGTATCATTAACGGTTTTTAACCAACGATGTATTGAATATATTATTTCCCGGTAACATTAGTATTACATAGTAGTTTTCCTAGAGGCTACAACATCAAGTTTATCACCATGACCTATTTCGCGATATCTCTGTTTTCTTTCCGTAACAGATATTATTACGTTTTTATGTAATTAATTTCGGAAATCCAAAGAGATCACACAACATAAATACATAAAACGACCGAGTTAATTTACCATATTTGTGGCATTCATGCCGATTCATGCGTGTGGTAGGAATATTCTCTATAAATAATATCACGTCCATGACCTTGTGCAAATCACTCTGTCGATTTCCATAACACATGCGACTGCTCAGTCGCATGCTCCGATAACTACAATCTTTAATGCATCAGTCAGTCAGCACTAATCATTTCTCAATGCAGATGGAATTAATCTATGTTTCGCTAGTCAGCAAATATCAAATTCGAAAGAGATAATACATCTCGTATACAAAATGAAAAGTTTGTTTTTCATTTTTCTTCAGACCGCTGTCATTGGAAACGTGTTTGCTGCCAGCGGATCAGCAAACAATGGGAATGAGGGCAACGAGAGACTAATCCAAACCAGTGAAGAGGAGCCACCAAAATGGATGACGGAACGTGAAATCTTCCAATTGATTCGAAGGAACATTGGATTCATGGACGTTACAGATTTCAATTATGGAAAGGCGAGAGCCAGTAAAGCCCGTGTTGATGGTTTGTTCAAAACATTAGTTATTAATTCTTCTTTAAGTGGGTAATTTTTACATTGTTGTCTCCACTCTTTCAGCCATCCCAACTGCTCTCAGATTCAATGACACTGTTCAAAATCTTATCACAAACTTGGACAGTGCTGAAAGAGTGCAACAGTATATTCTCCACTTCAGCAGCTACCGTAATCGATACTACACTTCGGATAGCGGTGTAGAATCACAGAAATGGCTGTTTTCGCAAGTCCAAGACGCTCTCAAAGATTACATTGGAAATGGTTCTGCTGTGGAATTTGTCCATGGCGGATATCGCCAGAACAGCGTGATTGCTCGTCTAGAGGGTGCGGACGCTCATAAAAATGGCGAGGTCATTGTGATTGGTGCACATTTGGATTCTATAGCTGGCTGGATGACCTTGTTTGGTTCGATTTCAAGATCTCCAGGTCAGTTAAAAAAATATAACTTATCTTAAAGTAACAGAGTAATTTTATTCATACTTTCACGATTACCAAAAAAGGTGCTGACGATAATGCGAGCGGAAGTGCAACGATTCTCGAAACTCTCAGAGCGATTGTTACCCAAGGGGTCATCCTCAACAGAACGGTCGAGTTCCACTGGTACGCAGCCGAGGAAGTTGGCCTTCGTGGCTCTCAAGAAATTGCGGAGGCGTACGCCAACAAAGACGTGAACGTTGTTGGCATGTTGAATCTGGATATTGTTGGCTATCACGCTCCAGGAGAGGATCGAATTGCCATTTACACTGATTATGGCAGTAGCGAGCTAGTTCAATTTGTCAGGATTCTGACGGATGGTTATCTAAAGTTTGGAAGATTGGATAGAACTTGCGGGTAAAAATGGTTACCATTTTTCATGTCTGATGCGCTTTAGTGGTAATTGCTTAATTAACCCTTTTAATTTATCAATTTACGTTTAAGGTATGGTTGTAGCGATCATGCGTCATTTTACAGACGTGGATTTCCTGCCGCTTTCATTGCAGAAGCAGTGGATACGCCACACATGCACAGGCAATCTGATACCATTTCCACTGTTGACATGAATCAAGTGAATGAGTTCATTAAATTGGGTATAGGGTTTGTCGTTGAAATGGGCGAACCAGTAAGCTAAATCATGTTCAAACAATTATTTTGGTATATAAAAAATTATCGAATAAATATTCTGTATTAAAAAATGAACAGTTCATTTGTTCATGAGCAACATCAGCTTCAAACTTTTCTCCACCACAAACTGCGTCACGACCAGAGCCGTCATTCTCCCATAAAAATTGACGGATCCAAATCTAATCTTGACGTCTTGATAACATCTTATCATTCTTCTATCCACCCCATCCCTCCAAGATATGATCAGTTGCTTTCTCCATTTTGCTCTAATGCGCCTACTAAGGAAATTCGCTTGTCCAGGAAACGTATAACCTACAACGAATGTGAAGTAAATTTCACAGATGATGCCCACGCACATGAACAACTCGTGGGCTTCCAGGCTGCTTCGAATGAACTGGTCACTGAGTATGGCCGAAGTGACCACAGTCCAGGCCATGAGGAATGTCATGAGCCAAATGGCAAAGTCATTTTGAAAGCACTCGTTCACCAAGCCGACCATAATTTGAAGACGACGGTACAGACAAAACGATTCCTTGAGCTTGTAGCGTGGCCTCCGAGTCTGCCTATTATATTAACAAGATTATATACGCGAATAATTAAACTATTTTATGTTTTTGAATTACTTTAAAATTATCCGCGTTGCAGTGTAAATCAGCCCAAATCCAGCAAACAATCCGCAAAATCCCGGTAGCACGGTAAGTCCCAGCATCAAAGTCAAATTCCACCACTCATACACCGTAACGGCTACACTGACCCCTTTCACCAGCCATCTTCCGGTCATTCCATAGAATCCTGTGAAGGGATAACTCAGCGACCCCGGCTTTTCAAATAGCACATACTGCTGCAGCGCAATAATCCCGGTACATCCCAGCGTCATGCTAGGCGCCTGAGCCGCAATCATTTTCATTAGAGCGTTCGAGTTGAATTGTCCCAGGCCCAGGTTTAATTTATCAAACCCGGCCAGAAAGCTGAGGAAATTTGTCGTTTGCACATGCTTTAATAATAAGTGACCAGGGCCGACAAGGCCGCCAATGGCAAAGTGTAGATATATCACGGTTCTCCCCACAACCACACATTTCTCTTTTCCGTCGTCACCAAACTTTATATACAGCACTACACAAAGCAGTTTGAAAAGGCAGGTCAACCAGTGACACACCACAACCCACCTGAGCCAGGTCAATTTTTCCTCGGGAACGGATTTTATTGTCCCCCCAGGGCTCACATAAAGTGGGCAGCATTTCCCACCAATCCATCTTACAAGAGATACCTGCAGTTTGCAAATATCTTCGTAATGAGTTTCTTGCCATTTGTTCTTTAGAGTTTTTAGAAAATTAGCAGGTCTTCCCATTTTGTAGTAAGCGAAGCGACTGATTAACAAAAAGAGGAAAAAATTGTCGTAGTTTTATAGCATTGTATGTACAAATATTACATTTGGAGAGGCCTTTGATTGATTGGAAATGGACGAATAATTTTTTTATTATCCGTATAAAGCCTTATTAATTATATATAGCTATTTGGGTCTATTAACAATTTCACACTGTCTGTCTGTGGAAAGAGAAGCGAAAGCTGATAATATTGAATTATGGAAACAGGACAAGGGACATTTAGAAAGGACTCTAACAGTTAATACGATACTCAAAAATGTGAGGAGTCGGCTTTGTCACATGACAACTTGGTGAAAACCGTCACTTTACACAATGTGCTGTCATAGGAAAATGGGATGAACGCAAAAGAAAATATTCATGATAAATGAGACAGGAGGAAAATGTGGAAAATGCTTCCATGTCATCCAAGTGACACTTTTGTAAACATTTTTAATCGATACTTATGAACAATTATTAGTTAGCGTTATTAAATAAAGAGCTATCTACTCACTGCCATTTTTTGACAAGAAATTGTTTGGGGTAGCTGAAAACGGTGTTTGATTTTTTCACTTCTACGACAGGGCTTTATGCAAGGTTTTGCGAGAAATCTTTTTTTTTTGTAAATTGGTGTGAATATAAACCATTCTTCTATTTAACTAGCGGTTACAACTCTGGAGAAAAAAGAAGTGTCTTTTATATTTGTGCCCTGATTTCCAGTGTCTAAATAATTTATCATATGTGTCACGTTGCCCCAAAGGACTGCTCCACCTTACCACCGGCTTTCGGTAGCCCTAATAGATTGGCAGCGTGAGAAATCCGATAAAGAAGCAAGCAGTGCGTTGTTTCTTCGTAAAGAACAATCCTCTAGGAATCACATCACAACCAACTATAAACCTATGATAATGATAATATCCCAAGTTAAGGCTGCAAGAACTTTGTTTTTACTTTTTGTAATACATATTCCAATATTCTGCCAATAAAAATAAATTTTCTTCAAGTACATAATTTATAATGGATAGCCAATTAATTATTTAGATACTCATTTATTTCTTCTTGAAACTAGTTGGAGTCAACTTGAGTTCCAAGTTCTTTGGAGGAAACATGGCAAGCCCGGCCGGAATGGATGTCAAGGGGACCGGTGTTTTCGCAGTCGGCTCGATAAGGAAACTATGCACCATGAGTGCTACGGCAGATTTCACCTCAATCTGAGCGAAACGCATACCTGTCACAAAAAATTGTACAAAAAAACAACAATGAGTTTAACATTTTACGCTATCGAATGTTAATTTCACCAAAAGTAAATATTCCTGTACCAATGCAGTTTCTCGGACCCATTCCAAACGGCATGTAAGCGTACGGATTTCTCGCTGCCTTCTTTTCCGGTGTGAAGTGTTCGGGATAGAATTTGTCGGGGTTGTCGTAGTACAGCTTATCATTGTGCATGGCGTGGAGGGGAACACCGACAAGAGTGCCCTTTGGAATTGTCAGGCCAGTTTCGGGATCCTTGTAGTCCTTCACACACATCCTTTCTATCCTGTCCAGCGGAGGAAATTTGCGCAACACCTCTACAAGAAAATAAATCACAAAATAAATCATCATCAGGCCACAGCGGCACATTCTTTGGCTTCATTTTGCTTACCACAGGTGAACATGTCCAAGTACACCAACTGCCCCACATCATCATAGTCCAAGCTGCCATCCTCCTTAATAATCTTATCCACTTCCTCCCGCAGCTTATCTTGAATCTCAGGATGCAGCGCGAGAGCATACAGCGCAAAAGTGATAAAGTTGCTGGTCGTGCTGAATCCGGCCGAGAAAAAGTTGATGCTCTGAGCAATCATGACTTCCTCAGTGAAGTAGTTCCGTTTCTGGGAATCCGTCGCAGAAATCATGGCGTCCTTCTCGAAGCTGTCCAGCTCCTCCGCACCACCCGCCTTCAACTCTCCCTTCCTCACTTTCGCCATCAATTGCAAAAAGTCGTTTCTCTCGATCTCCCCACTCAACCGAGACCTTATTCCTTGCCGTAAAAGCGTCTCGAAAAAGTCCAGAAACTCGACGGGGACAAGCGTGTGGCCCAAGAGGGCACTCAGCTTGGGAAGCATCATCCGGATTGCAAATTTTATAAATTGCATTGTGGTCATGTCGGAAAAGAGCTTGACCATTTGATTGAACTTTCCCTTTGGATTTTTAATGACGCCGGCAACCATCCCGAAAGCGGTTGTCGAGATGACCTCCACCGTGTATTGGCTGACAGAGTCGGCGACGTCGATGACAACGGATCCGTTTGAACTAGTGGCCTTTTTGGTGTATTCCTCCACCCACTCTTTTCCCACTCCGTTAAAATGCTCCATCATTTTCCGAATTTTGCCGGTGGTGAAAGTTGGCGACAACGAGGAGCGCACGCCTTTCCACTCGTCCCCCTCCAAACTGAACACAATCTTTTTGAAACTCCGATCTGCATCTGTGAACAGTTGGCGGCGGTCAACAAAGTGGTCAAAGTCCTTGATGAGGACCTTCTTGATGAGCTCCATGTCCTTCACGAGAACCAGGTGCTTGCCCATATCCATGAAGCCACAGTATCCTTGGGGAATGGTGGAGCCCATTTGATTGTAAGCGTAGTCGTCACCCGCGTTTTGGCCCTTGCGACCCAGAACAACGTCTAGTCCTCCCACCGCAGGGCTTAGATCAATTTCCGGGATTCCATTCTTTTTCCAAAAGTCGGATGAGCCTCCAGACAGAAATAGCTTATAGAGCAGGGCTCCGATAATCACGGTGGCGATAATGAGAAACCACATTTTGTAGGAAAGGATGGCAACCTTTGTGAGAAATTAATTGTGTAAAAACTTGAGAGGGAACAAAATAATGGTCGCTGTCACTCGGCTCGTTTTTTGGCACCTTCTCCTTTCTGAATCACCTGGAGAACTGTCTGGTTATTTGTCCAGACTGATCTCTGGGTATATATATATAGGTATGCATGCACTTGTTTTGCAATGCAGAAATGTAGCCAAGATCATCTTCACACTTGGGAGACGAAATGAAAACGTTAGCACTGAAGTATACTGAGAACGTATACCAACAAATAGATATGTATTAGGTGCTCCTAATTGATAAGAATATTCATAACAACCATCAATGCTCTGTGACGGCTTGACTGCCGGTAGAGATACACATGAAGTTCATATTATGAACTCTCATTTTTACACAGTGGACCATGTACATATAACGAGTGGATAATTTTCGATTTCATGCTGACAACAACAGACTACAAACTGTCCAAGGCCATTTTTTTGGTCAAGTCAAGGACAGTCAAGTGAGAGTGATGCTGGAAATCAACGCAAACCCGACGTTCTGTTTTTGGACATTTTGGGCATACCGTCACCATAAGCATGTTAATATTGTTATCGTTACTGGGTTCATCACAACAAGTGAATACATATTTTATACGTTTAGCTGAGAACGTGCGAACAAGAATTTGGAATCTGGACCATTGTGTATATTGATATGGCCAATTGTCCACACTTTAAATTCTACATACGTGTTTATTTGTCATGCGCTATACACTGTAGTATGCAACAGTACATGAATTGCATTCATACTTTGTTGGCTTGACTTGGTATCCTTCTCAATCTCGACACTGTCAAACGAAGTATTATATTAAATATGTAGGTAAAATTAGTGTTATTATCTGCCGCGTTCAGCATTTTTTGTCAACACTCAATCATATCATGTGTGCAAGTTATTTATACTGATACATAGTTACATTCATAAGAATATTAAATGTGCACAACGATGGAGATTTAAAACGGGAATAAATTTCCGAATACATAATTTTTTATTGTGATTACAGAATTTTAATTACTCACTAATTATATAAGAGAAGCGGAGCAGCTGTGTTTGTTTACATGGCAATATTTTTATTTTATTTATTTTTTAAAAACTTTAAAATCAAAATTATTTAACGCTTGCATTGCAACTGATTCTCACTCACTATATACTAGTTAATTTTATTTACTGACTGATAAGTAAATAGTAGCAGTTATCTCCAGTATACACTTGGCAATGGAAAGTAAGGCCTTGTGGAGCGACTTCAACGGTTCCAGCCTGTATCGTTCTTGCCTTGATACCTGGCTGGACACAGCCAAGGGTAATTAATTAATTAATTAACTACCTATACTTTTAATCCTGTATTAAAACTTTTCTGAGTGAACTGGAAACTGCTCGAGAACTGTAAATTTCTTACAGTGCTTCTGATCCAAAATGAAGACACGAAGTAAGACCACCTGCTGCACTTGTGACCAATTATTCAATGACGGACGGAAAAAATTGGCCTGTACATCTTGTGGAGAGATGACACATCGCACTTGTCTTCCCAAAATGTCACACACCGTTTACTCGACTTTCAAACTGACCTGGAAATGTCGACACTGCCTAAACGGGGACACTCCACCATCAACAATACAGCTGTCATCTTTGTCATCTCAAGATAATGGAAAGGATCATCATCCATTCAATTTTGACGACAGTCTATTTCACAATAACGATGTTCCAGTTACAGAAACTGACGCCTTGTCTACAGCTACAGGGATCTATGAGAAGAAGCTCCCAAATGGATTAAAGTTTGCACATCTTAACTGTAACGGTATTAGAAATAAATTTAATGAAATAGTAGACTTCCTAAACCAGGAGAAAAATGTAATGGTTCTTGGGATAACAGAAAGTAAGCTAGATATGATTCGGGATACCTCAAATCAGTACTGTATTCAGAACTACAACTTACTTAGATTCGATAGGACTGCCAAAGAAGGAGGTGGTCAGCTAATTTACATTCATCATTCCTGTGATTTGAACACTCTTGATGTTCCTGCAAGTCCGCCAAATTTTGTGGAGTGCAACATTATTTGTGTTCGAAAAAATGGGATGGAGTCAATGGTGCTCTGTTATATATATGTGCCGCCATATGATGTAAATGATCAATTTTTTGAGTTTTTCAGATCAGTTTGCGAGTTTCTCCGCAAACAAGATAAGAGAATATTGATTATGGGTGACTTTAATGTTAATTTACTAGAGTTTAGTGTACAAAAAAGGAAACTAATCAGCATTACATCCGAATTCGGATTAAGCCAACTAGTCAGGTTTCCAACTAGAATTGCCACATATCGAGAAAGTAATGGTTTAAAAATTACTTCCTCACTCCTAGACCATGTTTACACTGATCACTATAGTGACAAAAATATGGTATGTGGTGGCACCGAGCTAGGTGGATCAGATCATCTGCTCACTTATGTAAACTATAAAAAAAAGAATATCTCCTGCAAACCAGAAATTGTCTGCTATCGCAATTTCAAGAAAATGAATCACGAATCAGTGCAACAAATGTTAGAGACTATGAACTGGGACTACCTGTGTAATGATGAGAATCATGAACAGAATGTCGTTATATTTGAAAAACAAGTGTGTAATATTTTAGACACATTTGCGCCAGTTCGAAAGCACATTGTAGGGACAAAGTCGCCAGAATGGCTAAACAATGAATTGCGAAAAAAGATTAGAGAAAGAGACAAAATTTTGAAAGCAGTTAGAAATGGCAACACAGAACGAGCAGCTGAACTCAAACCGCTGCGGAACCAGATAAATATTGATAAACGCCAGGCAAAGAAAAATTATTTTATTGCGAAATTTGACAACTTCACCGATTCGACCAGAATATGGGATCTGTTTAACGAAATAACAAATTTTCGCAACAGAAGATCGCCAGAAATTTCAAAACTGATCACTACAAATGGGAAAATGACGGAAGATAAGCAGGAAATTGCAAATTTACTTGTAAATGAATATGTAGTAACGAATTCCACCAGCAACTTAGGTGAACTTGACGATTGTCTCCAGAAATATGAACAGGAGTATGATCACAGTAATAATACAAGTACATATCCACATGACGAGGTTAGGTCCTTTGAAATTGAAAGTGCTATAGGGAGCATAAAGAAATGTAAGCCAGAAGTAGACAGCATTCCTAAATATATATTCCAAAACTTTTCAAAATGTCTTATTATGCCATTAAGTATGCTGTTCTTGACCATTATTAGAACTGGTGTAGTCCCTCCGGTACTGAAAATGGCTAAATGTTTTCCGCTTTATAAAGGCAAAGGGAAACTGTGTATGGCATCGTCATATCGTGCCATTTTCAATATGAGTTGTTTAACAAAAATATTTGAGCGATTCATCTACAACAGATTGCTGTTTCATAGTCAGGAGAAGTTTGATGAAAATCAGCACGGGTTTCGAGGTGGTAGATCATGTGAAACTGCAATATCTCTATTTACTGAAGATATCTTCAGCTTTACTGATAAAACGAATGGAAAAGCAGTTGCTGTTTTTGTTGACTTTCGTAAAGCATTTGACTCCATTGATAGAAAATTGTTGATAATGAAGTTAATGGAAAAATTTTTAGTACCACCATACCTCATTAAGGTACTCATAAGCTATTACAGTGATAGAAAATTTAAGGTAGTAAACGGTAAAACCATATCCGATTATTATAATATAGATAATGGTGTAATTCCCGGCAGTTGTAATGGGCCATTGGCATTTTCCTTATTTGTTAATGATATTGGAGACGCTATTGATTTAAATTATAAATTATATGCCGACGACGCTGTGATTTATACAGATTGTACCAATTTCGAAGAAGGTGTTCAAAAAATGCAACACTGTCTTATAAAATTAGAATCATGGTGTAAAGAAAACAGACTCACTATTAATGTAGAGAAAACTAAAGCTATGTACTTTTTTAAAGCTAATGATGTGAAATCTAAAACTATGTGTTTGGGACGTGCGCCCAATTTTTACATATATAATAACGAAATCGAGAATGTAAATGTATTTAAATATCTAGGTCTCCAGGTTGATAATACACTATCATTTAAAGAGCATTATGATCATGTAGACAACAGAATGACAGGTGCTTTATCTCGTATGTACAGTCTCCGGAGGCTAATACCCGAAAAAGTTATAAAAATATTTCTATCTTCATTTGTAATATCTATTATAGATTATGGAATAACGATCTGGTGTGTACAAGGTGAGCTAGATATACGAAACCTTCAACGTAAGATAGATAGATTCATTTTAACTTACTTTGGTGTATGGAAAAGGGGTAAACAAGCTAAAGTTAAATTGTCACCTTCAGTTGACATGTCAGTCTATTATAAAAGGCTAAATTTATTTACAATAGCAGAGAGGAGAAAACTAATGTTATGCAAATTCGTATACAAATTTAGATTAAGAACTCTTTTCAAACATTGGTTTGTAGTCTCGCCTACAGGAACAAAGACGAGACCGAAACTAATAGTGGAACTGTGTAATTCAGAGCACTACAAGAGAAGTGTTAAATGGAATGCAATTCATGAGTGGAATGAATTTCTCAGTAACAGAAATGTTTTATTGTTAGAACAATCTTCGGACTTTGATATTAGTGATGTTATTCAAGATTATTTAATTAGATTAAGAAGTAGTATTTACTTGAAATAATTTATTTGTAGATATGTACTATTTGGCTATGACATGGTATGCAAATATGATATTGTCCTTTGTATTGTGAATGATTTGAAAAACCGGGTGTTGAATTTCGGAGACCAGCTTTTGTTGATAATTTTCAGCACATAAAATAAATCAATCAATCAATCAATCAAAGCATTTTTGAAAATAAGACCAGTACAAACAAAAAGCCAAACAATTCAAGCACGAAGACAAGACGCAATGTAGTATATATTATAATATTTCTTTATTTCTTTTTGATGCTGGTTGGACTCAACTTGAGTTCCAATTTCTTGGGTGGCAGCACTTGCGGTCCGGCAGGTACGGTTTGTAGGGGCACCGGTGTCTTTGGAGTTGGCTCGATAATGAAACTATGGACAATGTGAGCTAATGCAGATTTCACCAGGATCTGAGCAAAGCGCATACCTATGGCAACAAAAGTACATTTCAATGAGTAAGCAAAAAATGACAACCATTTCGGATGAACATCAAAGAAAATCTTCATACCGATACAATTCCGAGGACCCATTCCAAACGGCATATAAGCGTATGGGTTTCTCGCTGCCTTTTTTCCAGGACTGAAATGTTCGGGATCAAACTTGTCAGGGTTATCATAATACTGCTTGTCATGGTGAATTGCATGCAAGGGGATCCCAACATAAGTGCCCTTTGGGATGGTCAGGCCTGTTTCGGGATCCTTGTAGTCCTTAACGCACAAACGTTCCAGTCTATCCAGAGCAGGAAACTTGCGCAAAACCTCTGCGAAAATGAATTAGAATTTTTACACAAGAAACACATGGAAGAGTAGGATTTTAATTGTTATTACCGGTTTACTCACCACAACAAACCATATCCAAATACACTAATTGTGCAACGTCGTCATAGTCCAAACTGCCGTCCTCCTTCACAATCTTGGCCACTTCCTTCCTCAGCCTCTCTTGAATCTCAGGATTTAGAGCGAGGGCGTACATTGCGAAAGCTAGAAACGTACTGGTCGTATTAAAGCCGGCAAAGAAAAAGGACACACTCTGGGCAGTCATGATATCGTCAGTGAAGTATTGCTTCTTCTCTGAATCCGTCGCAGAAATCATGGCGTCCTTCTCGAAACTATCCAACTCCTCGGCTCCACCTGCCTTCAGCTCTCCCTTCTTAACTTGCACCATCAACTGCAGAAAGTCGTTTCTCGTCGTCTCTCCATTCATTCTAGCCTTGAGCGCTTGGTCCAGAATGTTTTGGAAGAAACCTAAACTCTCGAGATCAACAAAGGAGAAGCCGACTAGGCGACTGAACCGGGGGAATGTCATCCGAGTCACAAACTTTACAATTTTCATCAGGGTTATATCCGACAATTGCTTGATCATTTGGTTGAATTTCCCCTTAGGATTTTTAATGACACCGGAAGCCATGCCGAAAGCAACGGTCGAGATGACCTCAACGGTATACTGGTTCACAGAGTCCTGGACGTCTATGATAATAGATCCGTTGGAACTTACTGTCTTTCGAGTGTACTCCTCCACCCACTCTTTCCCCACGCCATTCAAGTGTTCCATCATTCTCCGGATTTTCCCGGTAGTGAAAGTTGGAGTTAGGGATGCCCTTATTGCTTTCCACTCGTCACCCTCCAGATTAAACATGATCTTTTTGAGACTGCGATCCGCTTCCGTGAAAAACTGACGGCGGTCAATAAAGTGGTCAAAGTCTTTGATGAGGACCTTCTTGATCAGTCCCATGTCCTTGATGAGGACCGTGGGGTTGCCCACATCCATGAAGCCGCAGTATCCCTCACGAATTGTGGAGCCCATTTGGTTATACGCGTAGTCATCGCCCGCACTTTGGCCCTTGCGGCCCAGAAGCACGTCAAGTGCACTTACGGCTGGGCTCAAGTCTATTTGAGGGATCCCATGCTTTTTCCAAAAGTCTGATGAGCCTCCAGACAGAAATAGTTTATAGAGCAGAGCTCCTATAATCACGGTGGCGATGACGAGAAACCACATTTTGTGAGGATGGCTATTAGTGATAAAAAATATTATTCAAAACTTAACAGCGAAAATGATCTGTCGCTTGTCCTGTGCACCTGCTCCTTTCACCATCATCTCGAGAACTGGACATTCTATTCCAGAGAAGACATTTGTCAGCAATTATAATAGGTATAATAGGTATACTTGTAACCACTCCATGCACTTTACCATGCAATATAGAAGTGAAGCAAGTTCTATCTTCACTGGAGTACATGAAATGAACAAGTTAGTTTATCAGTATGTGTAAATACCAACAGATTCGTGTTGATAAAGATTGTATCATAACCGCATCATGTATTTATGCACATAGGTATACATATATCATAAGTGGATGATTTTCATTTTCATTCTTGCAGGCTGCGAGTCGCAGCACTACTGCTCGTAGGAGTTCCAGGGACATTTTTTTGCATTCGAGTGTTCGTGCTGCTGCAAAAGTGAACAAAAAACAGCTTTCTGGTTTTGGATACTCTGCGCTGTCGTTGTATGCATTATATTTAAGGTAATTGGTTAATATTTATTATCTGTCAAGGTTTTGCCACTTTTTTCTTTTGTCATGGCTCTCATTCATGCCAGACGTATATGATTCAACGACATTCCACTGACGTTTATCATAATGCAATGTAAATGACATGTAACGTTACAATGCCGGAGGATCGTTTTGAAAAAATAATAATTCTTAAATATTCTTTAAAAATCAAAGACTGTTTAATATACAATGAAAATCTCTTAAAATCGATGCACATTTCTTTTTTCCCAGCCAATTCAAACCTCTATCCATCCAATCCAACTAGTAATGTCATGCAAATGAAATAAAGTCACAAAGATCCTTCTGTAAAACTCATTCCTTCTTGAAAGCAGTAATTGGAGTCAGCTTGAGTTCCAATTTCTTTGGTGGCAGAACATTCAGACCAGCAGGGACACTTTGCAAAGGCACCGGTGTCTTTGCGGTTGGCTCTATAATGAAACTGTGGACAATGTGCGCTAACACTGATTTCACCTGAATTTGGGCAAAGCGCATACCTAATACATTAATCAGAAATAAAAAACATTCAATATTATACCGAAATAGCAATACATTTTAATAATCCTGAAATAAAATTTTCCTACCGATACAGTTCCGAGGTCCCATTCCAAACGGCATATAAGCGTATGGACTTCGGGCTGCTTTCTTCTCAGGACTGAAGTGTTCCGGATCAAATTTCTCCGGATTGTCGTAGTGCTGCTTATCATGATGAATTGCGTGCAAGGGAATTCCAACCATGGTCCCCTTTGGAATTTCCAGACCAGACTCGGGATCCTTGTAGTCCTTCACGCACAGTCGCTCCAGTCTGTCGAGAGGAGGAAACTTGCGCAAAACCTCTGGAAATGTACACCATCATAAAGATGAAAAATAATTAAGCGTAACTAATTTGGTTTAAGAAGAGCTTTCATTTTTTCCCTTACCGCAAGCAACCATATCCAAATATACCAACTGCCCCACATCGTCATAGTCCAAACTGCCGTCCACCTTCACAATCTTGTCCACTTCCTTCCTCAACCTCTCTTGAATCTCGGGATGCAAAGCGAGAGCGTAAAATGCAAAAGTGAGAAAGGTGCTGGTCGTGTTGAACCCGGCAAAGAAAAAGATGACACTCTGCGCAGTCATCATTTCGTCAGTGAAGTATTGCTTCTTTTGCGAATCTGTCGCAGAAATCATGGCGTCCCTCTCGAAGCTATCCAGCAGCTCATCCGCCCCCGCAGCCTTCAGCTCTCCCCTCTTAACTTGCACCATCAACTGCAAAAAGTCGTTTCTCGTCGTCTCGCCACTCATTCTAGACTTGATCCCTTGGTTCAAAATCCGCTCAAAAAACTCTAGGCTCTCGATATCAGTAATGGAGAAGCCCAGTAAACGACTCAATTTGGGAAACGTGAACCTGACCAACAACTTTATAATTTTAAGCAGATTCATATCTGAAATCTGCTTCACCATTTTGTTGAACATGCCGTCAGGATTTTTAATCACGCCGGAAGCCATGCCGAAAGCAGTGGTCGAGATGATTTCAACCGTGTACTGGCTAATGGAGTCCATCACGTCGATGACAATGGATCCGTTTGAATTGCGGGCCTTTCGGCTATATTCCTCCACCCACTCCCTTCCCACCCCATTAAAGTGCTCCATCATTCTACGGATTTTCCCGCTGGAAAAGGTGGGAGTTAGCGATGCCCTGACTCCCTTCCACTCGTCCCCATCCAAGTTGAACATGACCTTTTTGAGGCTGCGGTCCTGCTCGTTGAAAAACTCACGGCGGTCCATAAAGTGGTCAAAGTCTTTGATGAGCACCTTTTTGATCAGTTCCATGTCCTTGACAAGAACCAGGGGCTTTCTCATGTCCATGAAGCCACAATATCCTTGGGGAATGGTGGAGCCCATTTGGTTGTACGCGTAGTCGTCACCCGCGCTATGTGTCGTGCGGCCTAGAAACACGTCAAGTGCTCCCACCGCAGGGCTTAGGTCTATTTCCGGGATTCCATGCTTTTTCCAAAAGTCTGATGAGCCGCCAGACAAAAATAATTTGTAGAGCAGCGCTCCGATAATTACGCTCGCAATAATAACGAACCACATTATGAGGTGGGGGCAGCCTATATGGGTAAATGTACTTAAAACTTAAAACACAGCCTTAAATGCCCCAATGCTCTTAATTGTGCATCCTATCTTGTCACCATCATCTTTAGAACTGTGCATTTGTGCATCTTAGAATACTATTCGATCTCATATCCACAATAAATGTAGCAATGATAAAATGAACAAGTCGCTTGAACAATGTATTACAGCGCAGCGTGAGCATACATCAATGCAGTGAGCAAAAAACGACTTTCCAGTTTTGTGGGCATGATATAAATTGCATGTTTATAACTTGTTGACTTGACTTTGCATTTTCAACACTGTTGGTTTATAATTATATTTCAAGGTTAGCCCTTTTTTCTTTTGGTCATCCAGCATTCATGCAAAAATGTATGCTTCATTAAACTAGTATTTCGGCGTGTCAAATTTGTGCTGTCCAAAACAGTGGAGCAAATTTGAAAACATGTAATTCATGAAATTCAAAGGAAATGTCAGCTTTATAAGCATAAATAATTTATTTATTAAAGAAGTGGGCATTACTGAAGATTACTAATATGCGGAATGTCTATTCATGTTGATGCTCATTTCTTGATGATTGGAGTCAACTTGAGTTCCAATTTCTTAGGTGGCAACATGTACAACCCGGTCGGTGTGGTTTGCAAAGGCACCGGTGTCTTTGCAGTTGGCTCGACAATGAAACTATGCACCATGTGAGCTAAGGCAGATTTCACCTCAATCTGGGCAAAACGCAGTCCTATGAAAATCAATACCAAAATAATACAGCATATTGGCCATATTTTAATCAAACTCAGCTTGTAATAACTTTCGTACCAATGCAGTTTCTTGGCCCCATACCAAATGGCATGTAAGCTTATGGGATTCTCGCTGCTACAAGTGTTCAGTTACAATTTACCCTCAGTTACATACACATACGATTATACATAATTGGTTTGACATTAGCATGGTAATCATTACAAAAAAAAGACTCATTTAAACTACTTGAATATTGGACTGGACAGTTTTTTATTAAACAAAACTGTGCGCATAGGTACGTATTTACATACCTATTTCACATGCACTTCTTAACAATGACTGCATACGTACTAATTAAATAATTACTGAAAGGAACAACGCTTTATTTTCAATAATGGTGCAAATTATTACAGCAAAAACTATTTAATCTTAGATACTGTGTATAAGTGTAATATAAATTCATTTCTTCTTATTACCAATTGGAGTCAACTTGAGTTCCAATTTCTTCGGAGGCAACTGCTGGATCCCGCCTGGTATGGTTTGTAACGGTACCGGTGTCTTTGCGGTTGGCTCAATAACAAAATTATGGACCATGTGAGCCAAGGCAGATTTCACCTCAATCTGGGCGAAGCGCATGCCAATGCAACTCCTTGGTCCCATTCCAAATGGCATAAAAGCGTATGGGTTTCTCGCTGCCTTCTTCTCCGGGGTGAAATGTTCCGGATCGAATTTTTGAGGATTGTCGTAGTACAGCTTATCATGGTGAATCGCGTTCAAGGGAACACCAACAAGAGTGCCCTTTGGGATAACCAGGCCAGTTTCAGGATCCTTGTAGTCCTTCACACACATCCTTTCCAGTCGTTCCAGAGGAAGAAACTTGCGCAACACCTCTGCAAAAAAATAAATCATAAAAGTACATCCAGATTTCAGATCAGCACACACCGTTTCGTATAAAATAGGACTCGAAATTAAAAATAATCATCATTTTTTTACTCACCGCAAGCAACCATGTCCAAATATACCAATTTCCCCACATCATCATAATCCAAACTGCCGTCCTCCTTAACTATTTGGTCGACTTCCTTCCGCAACCTGTCTTGAATCTCGGGATGTAGGGCCAACGCATACAGCGCAAAACTGAGAAAGTTGCTGGTGGTGCTAAACCCGGCAAAGAAAAAGTTGACACTCTGAGCCACCATGATATCATCAGTAAAGTACTGCTTCCGCTGAGAATCCGTGGCGGAAACCATGGCGTCCTTCTCAAAACTATCAAGTTCATCCGTCCCCGCCGCCTTCAACTCTCCCTTCCTCACCTCCACCATCAACTGCAGAAAGTCGTTTCTCTTCGCCTCTCCATTCATCCGAGCCTTTAGATTCTGTTCCAGAACACTTTCGAGAAAGCCTAGACTTTGGCTATCAAGGAGGCAGTAGCCCAGCAGACGACTCAACTTGGGAAGCATCATCCGGATGGTAAACTTTAGAAATGCCACCAGGTTGACATCTGAAAACCGCTTCACCATTTGGTTGAATTTTCCCTCGGGGTTTTTAATGACGCCAGAATGCATCCCGAAAGCAGTTGTGGAAATGACTTCCACTGTGTATTGGTTAATGGAGTCATGCACGTCAATGATAACGGATCCGTTTGAGTTGGAACTCGCCTTTCGAGAATATTCCTCCACCCACTCTTTTCCCACACCGTTCAAAAGCTCCATCATCCTCCGGATTTTTCCGCTAGTAAAGGTTGGACTTAGCGAGGCTCTGAGTGCTTTCCACTCGTCTCCCTCCAAATTAAACATTACCTTTTTGAAACTCCGGTCCTGCTCGTTGAAAAACTGACGGCGGTCAACAAAGTGGTCAAAGTCTTTGATGAGGACCTTCTTGATGAGTCCCATGTCCTTGATGAGAACCATGGGCTGACCCAAATCCATAAAGCCGCAGTATCCAGCGCTGATTGTGGAGCCCATTTGATTGTAAGCGTAATCGTCACCCGCGCTTTGTGGCTTGCGGCCCATGAGCACGTCAAGTGCTCCCACGGCAGGGCTCAAGTCTATTTCCGGGATTCCATGCTTTTTCCAAAAGTCCGATTGACCACCGGACAAGCATAGTTTATAGAGCAGGGCTCCGATAATCACGGCGGCCAGTAAGGCGAACCACATGTTCAATGAATGTCAAGGTCGGTGACAAAAATGAAAACAGTAACGACATATGGCACTGGCTTATATGCACCTTCTCTATTCAGCGTCACCTTGAAAACTGTGCGCTCAATTATTTTCAAGTTATTTTCAAGTTTCAAGTAATATTTGTCCACATGCACAGGTGCTGGACATGATATAGTTTCATAACATGTTTGTTGCACTTATGATTCAACACAGAAATGTAGCAACGAGCGTCTCCACTGGAAGATATGAAAGATGAAATGAAAACAAGGTTAGCACTCAATTATAGAACGTGAGCGTACAGCTCATTTACATATACGTTCCTGCAGTAAACGGAATTTTTCATTATGGACTGCAGATACGATACATAGAACTGCACTGGCAACTCAAAATTACTTTACTTGGCTTTTACACAGAGTCGGTATGACATTTAACATAATAATAATGATTATGTAAAAGATTCGCTTAAAAATTGAATACTGGATAGTTTATTGTCATACGCGCGCTCATACAGACATATTACGTATCGTACCTACTTCACAATTTTTAGTCTTTACTTAAAAATGCCTTTGTGTACATAATATGCACACTATACGAAATAATCAAGTTTCATTTCTTCTGCTGAGTAATTGGGGTCAGCTTGAGTTCCAATTTTTTCGGGGGGATCATTTGCAGTCCCGCAGGTATTCCCTGTATCGGAACCGGAGTTTTTGGAGTTGGCTCAATGATAAAACTGTGCACCATGTGGGCAATGGCAGACTTCACTTCAATCTGAGCGAAACGCATTCCTACAGAAAAAAGTGTAAAATGTAATTACAAGTCATTTACATTTCTCAGAATTAAAAAAATGTATTCCCGTACCAATACAGTTCCGAGGTCCCAATCCAAACGGCATGAAAGTGTATGGGTTTCTGGCAGCTTTCTTATCCGGGCTGAAATGTTCAGGGTCAAATTTCTCGGGATTATCATAATACTGCTCATCATGATGAATACTGCTAATGGGAATTCCGACAAGAGTGCCCTTGGGTATCACCAAACCAATTTCCGGATCTTTGTACTCCTTCACGCAGACGCGCTCCAGTCGAGTTACAGCAGAGAAATGACGAAGCACCTCTGTAAATTAATTTTAATCAAATCAAAGTAATTATGATTATTTGAATATATGAAAATTCTCATCATATCTACTTACCACAGACGACCATGTCCATATAAACCAAATGTCCCACGTCATCATAGTCCAAATCCCCATCATTCTTAACAATCTTGCCCACTTCCTCTCGGAGTCTCTCCTGAACGTCTGGGTTCAATGCAAGAGCGTAGAGCGCAAAGGTAATAAAATTGCTAGTCGTGCTGAATCCAGCAAAGAAAAAGACGACACTTTGGGCGTTCATGATGTCTTCAGTGAGGTACTGCTTCTTATTCCCGCCCGTGTTCGTAATCATGGCGTCCTTCTCAAAACTGTCCAGCTCCTCCGCCCCCGCCGTCTCCAGCTCCCCCTTCTTTGCCTCCACCAGCAACTGCAAAAAGTCATTTCGAGTCGCCTCCCCGCTCAATCTTGACCTCAGCGCTTGGCGCAGAATCGTCTCGAAAAAAGTGAGCGACTCAGGGTCAACAATTTTAAATCCTAACAGGCGACTTATTTTTGGGAAACTCATGCGAAGTCCGAATTTGATAAGTTGTATTATATTCAGCGCTGAAAGCCGGTTGGCCATTTTGGCAAATTTCCCGTCAGGATCCTTAATGATTCCCGCTTTCATTCCGAAAACTGTTGTGGAGATAACCTCAACCGTGTACTGGTTAACGGAGTTCAGGACATCGATTACCACGCTATCTTTCAAATTTGACGTATGGGCTTTCCGAGTAAACTCTCCCGCCCACTCTTTACCCACCGTGTTGAAGTATTCCATCATCCTCCGGATTTTCCCGCTGGTGAAGGTCGGACTAACAGACGCACGTACACTTTTCCACTCGTCCCCCTGCAAGCTGAGCAGCATTTTGTGGAGACTTCCGTCCTGCTCCGAGAAAAACTGGCGCCGGTCAACAAAGTGGTCAAAATCCTTGATGAGGACCTTCTTCATCAGCTCCTGGTCTTTGACAAGGATCATGGGCTGGCCAGCCATTTCCATCATTCCGCAAAATTTATCCGAACCCATTTCCTTGTAGACGTAGTCATCTCCAGCGCTCATGGATTTCCAGCCCAGAAGGACTTCAAGTTGTCCTACAGCGGGACTGGTGTCAATTTCGCGGACTCCATATTGTTTCCAGTAATTGCGGGGACGGGAAAATAAGAGTTTGTAGAGCAGGGCTCCGATAACCACTGTGGCGACTAATGCGAACCACATTTTAAATTCTCAAATATTTATTTGTTCGGAGCACTGGATGTCGTTCTGCATACAGACACCAATGGCATCTGATAAATTATGATGATTTTTAAGAGCACAAAAGATTTTGGAATCTCTGGTGATTATCTCATCAATTGATTTAACATTGGCTCATTCTATTTCATTCTATTACATTATAGGCTTGGCAGGCGTATGTAACGTAATAAACAAAATTTAGCACATAACAACTTGTGCATCTCTGCCTATACAGTTTACATCATTGACTTGACCAAAACTGGATTTAATAGTCAAACACACGCGAATGCTCCAGTGGATGACGAAGTTTCATGATCCCAACTGACGCCAAGGACATTTGTACGTCTAGAAAACAAAGTCAAAAGTGTGAACGTGAATGATGCTGAAAGTGAAGGCAAAAAATGACTTGTTTTGGCACTTGCAAAACTGGATAACAAAAGTGTACTGGCTGGATTGTGTGTAAAACCTATATTCTGGTTTGGTCTGGGCATTTAAAATTTTATTTATATTTTATATCACCATCCATGAATGATTTGGGATGTGGATGAAAAGGTAGTTTCATGTATATATTGCCGAATGTTTTGCTATGTGAGCTGTTCGTCATTGTTTACTTTTTTCTCCAATTGCTAAAATCAACGGTATTCAGCACTGATGGAGTGATAATCTGTCTGTTTATTCATACATGACATGTAAATGGCTATGGGTACACTCTTTATTTCGTGACAACTAACAGAGTAATCAGTAATTGGTTGAGTTCGATTTTCACCGCTTCTGCTGAGTAAGTGGCATCAGCTTAAGTTCCAAGTTTTTCGGGGGTACCATCTGCAATCCTGCATGAGCTGCCCGCATCGGAACCGGCGTTTTTGGAGTCGGCTCAATGATGAAGCTGTGAACCATGTGGGCGATGGCAGACTTGACCTCAATCTGAGCGAAGCGCATTCCTACAGAAAGCGTACCAATTTAAATGCTAATCTCTTAATATTATCCAAGCATCCAATAAGCACTTCTCTAAAAAACATATATGCCATAATTACCAATACAGTTCCGAGGTCCCAATCCAAACGGCATAAAAGTGTATGGGTTTCTTGCTGCTTTCTTTCCAGGACTGAAATGCTCGGGATCGAATTTCTCGGGATTCTCGTAGTACTGCTTGTCATGGTGAATACTATTGATGGGAATGCCGACTATGGTGCCCTTGGGGATCACCAATCCAATTTCTGGATCCCTGTACTCCTTCACACAAACGCGCTCCAGACGAGTCACGACAGAAAAATGACGCATTACCTCTGTAAATTAGTTAATTAAAGCAATTATTATATATAGATAATCAAGTACAATCGGGAAAAAGATTCTCGCCATATCTACTTACCACAGACGACCATGTCCATATAAACCAAGCGCCCCACGTCATCATAGTCCAAATCCCCATCATTTTTAACAATCTTGTCCACTTCCTTCCGTAATCTCTCCTGAACGTCGGGGTTTAATGCGAGGGCGTACAGCGCAAAAGTGATAAAGTTGCTCGTCGTGCTGAATCCGGCAAAAAAGAAGGACATGCTCTGCGCATTCATGTTGTCTTCGGTGAGATATTGCTTTTTATTTGTGCCACTTTTCGTAATCATGGCGTCCTTCTCAAAGCTTTCCAGCTCATCCGCCCCCGCCGCATCCAGCTCCCCCTTTTTCGCTTCCACCAACAACTGCAAGAAGTCGTTTCGTTTCTTCTCCCCACTCAAACGTGACTTCAGCGCTTGGCGGAGAATGGTCTCGAAAAATGTGAGCGATTTCTTGTCAATAATCGATATTGCAAAGAGGCGACTTATCTTTGGGAAATTCATCCTCAGGGCAAATTTAATGATGAGGAGTCCGGAAATGTCGGAGAGGCGATTGGCCATTTTCATAAACGCCCCCTCCGGATTTTTGATGACTCCTGCGTTCATTCCAAAAACTGTTGTTGATATGACCTCCACCGTGTACTGGTTTACGGCCTGGAGAACATCAATGACAACGGATCCAGCGCTGGCCTTTCTGGAATATACCTCCACCCACTCTTTACCCACCGCATTGAAGTGCTCCATCATTCTTCGGATCTTCCCGCTGGTGAAGGTGGGGGAGACGCTGGATCTCACCGATTTCCACTCGTCCCCCTCCAAACTGAGTAGTACTTTTCCAAGACTCCCGTCATGCTCGGAGAATAGCTGACGGCGGTCAACAAAGTGGTCAAAGTCCTTAATGAGGATCTTCTTGGCGAGCTCCAAGTCCTTGACGAGAATCACGGGCTTGCCACCCATTTCCATCGTGCCACAGAATTTGTCTGGACCCATGGCTTTGTACGCGTAATCGTCTCCGTCACTCATGGATTTCCTGCCCAAAAGAATTTCAAAATTTCCTACCGCAGCGCTTGCGTCAATTTCACGGACTCCATACCGTTTCCAGTAATTGCTGGGGCCTGTAAAGAAGAGTTTGTAGAGCAGGGCTCCGATAACCACTGTGGCTAGTATGACAAACCACATTTTTAACAAATTTAAAAAATCACAGCACCGGGTTTCGTGCTGCAGGCATCAATGTTGCATGACTTACGACTGATGTTTTAGGAAGGCAAATGACTCTGGAATCTCTACTCATATCTCATCACGTAATCATTTATTTGGCCGAGTATGTAAGAGAAAAATCTGCACATAGCAACTTGTACAACTGGATAGAATAGAACACTTGAACTCATCTGTTCTGTGGATGGTCAAGTTTCATGTATGCCAATGAATTTCAAGGACATTTTGTAAATACAAAGCATGATGGATGCGTTGACAGTGTATTCATTATACCGCATACAGCGTTTTCCAGCATGTATTTAATTCAATGATATAGTTTGCAGATGATAAAAGGTAATAGCTAAGACTTTTTTATTTAACTGTCATAATTACTGAATTGTATTCAGAACCAATAAATTAATTGTCTCTGTGTAATTATGATTCACAGTGCGTACACATTAATGTCTCAAAATATAGAGAGATGTTTTTAAATACAAGTTGAGTGGTTGAGAGTATTCTAGCACGACACGAGCGCATATTTTTTTATTATCACGGCTTTCTGTACGTCCCATTCCACGATTGCACTTTATCTGACGCTCCGAAAATAAAGGCAAGATTCCCGACTACGTTTGCGATCACGGGGACAAGGAACACATAATTCCAACCAACAAGGGATGGCTACAAACAAACAAAAAAGCAATTAAATCAGGCGAGCATTATAAATGGAATCACAATGCCTAAAATTAAAATACCTCATGGAACAGGATTAGTCCAGCGAGGTAAGGCGCCCCAAATCCCGCAATGTTGGCAACAGAGTTGAACGCCCCCATAATGATCCCCGCATGTCTCGGTGAAATGTCGATGAGATTCACATAAGTTCCACTAACCATGCTCCCAGTTACCATTCCGGAGAATATGTAGCAGAGCACGGCGCCAGTTCGATTACAACCTGCGACAATGATTCCAGCCAAAAAGAGAGCGACGCCCCATTGTCCTATGGAATTGCAGACTTTTCTCGCGTTTAGGATAGACACCATTTTCTTTTCAATAAGGTAATCAGAAAATCTTCCGACGAGGATCATGAATAGAAATTCGCATATGGACGGCGCGGCTGAGAGATAACTGTTCTGAAAAAAACAAGGGGCCGAAAACATTATGACAAATTGGAAGGTTATCGAGCTCGAGGTTATCGATTATGAACTCACCTGATGGATATCAAAATGCAGGACAGAGTGAAGATATTTCGAGCCTTCCGACTTGAGCATGTTCCCACCCCACGCGCCGCAAAACTGACTCGTGAAAACGGCCCAAATGGGAACAGACGTCACAATTTCCCTCCACGGGACCTCAGACAACTTTGTTGACTCTGGCTCTGCAGTGATTCCTGAAGAATTGCTTTCCAAGTATTTCAGTTCCTCTGGAGAAATGGTAGGATCCTCTTCCGGACTCGAGTATACTGTGCAGGACCACCAAATGAACCAACCAATAGTCAGAAAGCCTGGCACGTAAAATACAGAGGGCCAGCCAAATGCAGGAATCAAATGTCCGGAAATGATCATTGATAAGGCGATTCCAAGTGGAAGGCCGCCAAGACAAATGGAGGATAACCGAGCGCGCTCCTCTGGTGGCGTCCATTTTGCCAGGAGGACAATCAGCGAAGGAACCACGAATCCCTGGGAAAACTCCGACCATTTTTTACGCAATGTTTAATATAATTTTAATTTGAAAGTTTTTCAAATTACCGAGCTGACTCCCTGCAAAACGCGAACGAGGACCACCAAATCCCTTCCCCCGAGTACAGCTGCTTGGGGCAATGCGAGATTGAATGAAGCCAACCAAACCATGCCCAAACCGGCGATCCACTTTCCACCGAATTTGTAGGCGAGTAGTCCGGCAGGAAACTGACTGGCCATGTAGCCCCAGAAGAAGGAGCCTAAAATGAGTCCCTGGTCCTTTTCATTCCAGCAAAATGTTTTACTCTTCTTGTCACTTTCCAAATTCCTTGTAGTGTCATCACTTGTCGCATTAACGTAGTTGAAAATTGTTTCGTTAACATGAGATTCCATTAAGGAATGACAAATGTCTTCCGGCTGCTGGCTATAGTGATGACCCGCAATGTCAGTTGAATGTACCTCATCGTCAACCATTGCAACAATTGCGATGGACATGTTGAAACGGAGCGCGTACAACAGAGCACACATAAAAAACGCCTTGAATATTAGTTTGTGTCTGGCTCCCCATGATGCTGATGACATGGAAGACGTTGCTGGAACCCAAAATTAAATATTCGGAGCAATGAAAGTCTCAAGTCAACCTTTACGAACGCAAAGACTTTTAACTTACCGTTAGTGTTATAATTTGTATTGCTTTCGGGATCCATTATAATATTTGGGTATACAAGTTGCTACTATACAATCCAAAACGTAAACCTCTATAATTGAATGTTTTTTTCCGGACAAACCGATGCACTTATTGGAATGGAAATGCAATTAATCATGTGACAGAATCGTGGTCTCATTACACACATCTTAGCTTGCTCCTAATGACTTTACTCTTTAGCTTTAATTACCTGTTGTTGCAATGATCATACGTATAGTAAATATTATTATCGTGTTTGATCGTAGTTTCATTTACGACCGAATGAGGAAGTGATAAAGCTGTTATTATCTAATATGCATGCTCAGTGTTTGTAGTGGAAAACTTGCGGTTAAATCGTTCAAATCATCGAGTTAGTCAGTTCTAGTTAGTTTAATGGTGTCAGCAACATCAGGAATAATTGTTGACGGAAATGCTGTCAAAAAGAAAGCGGAACAACAGGATGATGACTTATGACATGATTCGCAAAATTAAGAATCTTTATAGCCATTTTGACAGTCGTTTGCATATGTCGATTTGCTAATTTGATGATATCGTTCCCTCCAACTTTTTTCAAGTACAAGAAGATTAAAATGATTTTAGTCCACGTGATACTGAAAATTGATGTCACTAGTAGGTTAAATACTCTTCCACAGATTAAACCAAGCAAAATCCCCATAAATTCAATGTGAAAGTTGAAAAGGGAAAGAAAAAGACAGAAGTATGTTGGCCGTGCCGTGGTGACCATTAATTACCTGAAAACATGTCTGAAACCATGGTCAGCTTTTATGTTGTTCTCAACTCAAACTGTTCCAGTAAAAACAATGAAGCCTCCCGCTGTTACCTAAAGTAAATATTGTCATTGTCAATCCTTTTCCTTAAATAACTAGTAAGGTGTAAACCTTTAATACATAACTACCGGAAGTGCAATGTATGCCCAATTAACAACCAAAATACCATTTCACCAATTTCAATATGTTTTGTAAGCTCAAATTGAACTTCCCATTTAATTTACACAACAAATTTTTTTTGTGGTCGGAGACCCCTCCCCCTTCCAGGCTGCACCCTGACGACAGGGTAGTGATTTGACCCATTGTGCTTTTGCAAAAAATGATCTTCTTGAACTCTTCTATTCATTTCTACAATACACTTTGTTGATGATTTTTTGTTCCCTGCCACCTCAAAGACGTCGACGTCCCTACTTCCGGCCAATGATGAGGTACGTGGCTGAAAATCAATAGGGATCGTGTCCTTGGGCCAAGGTACCTCTATGCCAAATTTGAGCTAAATCGGTCTACGTGGAGGGACGCTAGAGTGTTGACGGACAGACAGACAGACAGACAGACAGACAGACGGACAGACAGACAGACAAACAGATCAATCGCTATAACTACCTTTCAAGCATTTCATGCTTCCGGTAGTTAATTAGTATGCTATATGACTAGCTCGGGGGCTTCTTAAAGAAAAGCACTACGTAGAACTCATAATGAGATGTTTTAAGACTTCCTACAAAGTGCGTGAATGAAATCCAAGCACAAACTTTATTAATGACTTGATTAGGAAACATGTTCAAATTCTTATTAATTTCTCATTTTTCAATTCCTACATTAATCATTTGTGCGAAATGTTCCTAGTTACTTGTAAAAGTTTTATGAACGAAATCAAATGTGAAAAGTCTCACAGGGACGTCATCTCTCACGACCAAAATATTCGAAAGCTATTGCTCGCAGTAACCATACCTATCTCGGTTGAGCTCTCATTTTGGCTTACAGAAACACAGAATAAGGCAGAATGATGGTTAACCCGTCAAGTAAACAAAATAAAGATGCGAACGCCATTATTGGCAGCAATCACTCCAACTTTCCGGAATATCAGCAAGCAGTGCTCAACAACCTCGGCATATTTGCCATTTCCAGGAACTCTATCGTCAGAACCAAACAAGGTCGTTACAAAATTAGATCCACTTCCACCATCGCATCCCTCTGCTTTAATTTCACATTCGGAAACTCTTTCCTCAAATTAGTCTACCTTATATACTTGCTATGTGATGATAAGTCTCTGGAACTGGAATTTCTGGACAAAATGTCAGCAGCACTATACCTACTCATATTTGGCATCATGACCATTTCATACACAATTTGGCTGCCAAGATACCCGCTTTATGGTAAGCAATTTTTTATAGTTCAGTTTTAAAATTCTCAGCATTTTATTCCTTTAAATCGTTTTCCAGAAATATTGTACCAGTCATGGATTGTCGAAGAGTCGATTTACATCCGCCTCGGAAGTCCCAGTGAAATGAAAAATGCGGTTGACAAGAAGCACAGGGCTACTGTTTGGGTTCACCTGTAAATTCTAAAAATTCTTAAAAAATTCTTTTAGATGATTTGTTAAAAAATGGAGCTACAACTTTTTACTAATCCAACAGGGCCATTGCATGGGTCGGCTGCTTTTGTTTCCTAATCCAGTTTTATGCGGATCCAAAGTATTGTACATTTACATACGCCATTGTTCCGTACGAAAACTGGCTTCTTTGGCTAATTTTCGGGGCACATGAGTTCCTTTTCATGTTGCATGCCTGGAACCTGATGACAGGTTCTAATTCCCTTTTCACGTCCCGCGGAGTTGTCCTCTTCAAAATTATTGATGGAATGACTCAAGCCGTTGATCGATTGGGTCAAACGCAGGGGCCTGGTAACCGTTCCAGTTGTCGCCTAAACAGAAGCTCAAACGTGGAATCCAGCAATTATGATAGTGTTGAAAAAATAATTGCTGACTACAAGAATTTAATGCTAGTCACTGAATTGTATAACCAGTGGGTCTCCTATAAAACCGTTTTTCTCCACGCTTGTGGCTATTGTCAATTCATTGCAGATGTGTTCCTCGCAGTTCAGGTTCTTAGATTGCCCCAAACTGGAATCATGGATATTTGGTAAGACTTTACTACATCTATATACTTAATACAAATTGGATTTTTTCTTTGTGATTCCTAAAACTTTTTAGTTTCAAATCGTAGAAAGACGTGTACGGTATCGTTTTGAAGCTAAGAAGTTGGGGAAGTGCAATGGGGGTATCACAATTCGAAATTACAAACCGTGCACTGCCAGTTTTGAGGTCAAAGGTCAAAAAGTGAAAATTGTATTCTTTTCGTACGTCAACTCGAAACATAATACATCATTGGTGTCCCAATGAGTGCAGAATTTGCAACGACCAAGTTTCATAACTACGTTAACCGAATTTTGAAACGTTAACAGTTTTTGAACTACATATGTTGGTAAAATTATGGAAGATACTATGTAACGGTTTGTAAGGTTACTATTTTTTTAATTGCGCTGAAAATAGGTTCACAGATAGATTTTGATGTGTAGAATCTGAATCTGTCATTTTTGTAAATTGACATTGATTTTGGCGCCCTCTAGAAGATAAAATAGCGGGAAATCTTTTTATATCAGAATTAAATAAAAATTAGGTAGTTGGTGCAAATAAGTAAGCTGATTAACATGGTGATAACCGTTTTCAAATATACTGATCGTAGCGCGCCCAAAAATAAAAGAAGGCGGGAAATTTTTTTCATTAGAATTAGTTTAAAAATTGACAGTTGGTCCTATGCAGGACGCTGATTAACATAATGGAAGTTGTTTAAGCCAAGAAATGAAAAACAAATTTTCTTTGCAATTCCGCGTGCGAGTTTATATTTTATTGACATGTTCTTCTTTACAATTACGTTATCACGTGGAGCCCTAAATATGTAAGTACATGTATATTTACTTTACATGTATATTAACGTGCGCGCTCTCCAAATCTATACCAACGTCCTTATTTAGGGACAGGTTGCTAGTCAATTATAATTACCATTGATTTTATAAAATTTTAATGATCTAGTATTGAAATTATAATAGGTTTTACATCGAAGACAGTCTCGCATCTATGTACATGATATACCGCGTTTACAACACCATCAGCCGAGTGGAACCCTCCAGTACAAATTTTATGCACGCTTTGAAAAATTATCTAATGTGTCCACATCCTAACAGAAAATATCTATTGAAATTAGTTAAAACGTTGCAATTGGTTTCTTTAAAACTCGGGCCCTGTCCTGTGACCAGAGCCACGGTTCTGAGTGCAATGGACATTTTAACAAATTACTATGTTTGCGTAGCGTTGTGGTAGTATTAATTTTCAATGCAAGCTGTTGAAGTTTCATGATCTCAACTGACGCCAAGGTCACTTTTAGTCAAGGTCGTTTGTGTGAACATGCTTTTGTTGAAGAATTGAAGTAAAAAAAATCACATACAAAAAATCGCTTTTAACAATTAACGTTATGTTATGCATCTTTATATACGTAATGCAATATAAATACAGTAGCAAGTTATACTTATGTAAAAATGCATAATAATTATTTTTTGGATTTAACGGAAGTCAGCTTGAGTTCCAGGTTGCTTGGTGGGAACAAGCTGATTCCACCCGGTTTCCCCTGCAAAGGCACTGGAGTTTTTGCGGTGGGCTCAACAATGAAGTTATGGATCACGTACGCTATAACGGTTTTCATTTCAATATGGGCGAAACGCATTCCTACAAAAAAATCAGGTCAAAACATTTAAAATTAATAAAGTGCATTAGTTAAGTAACTACAATATTTAATATCGCTCCGTACCAATACAGTTCCTCGGTCCCATTCCAAATGGCAAATAAGCATAAGGGGTTCTCGCAGCCTTCTTTTCCGCGCTGAAATTTTCCGGGTCGAATTTATCCGGATTGTCGTAGTACTGCTTATCATGATGAATCGCGTTCACGGGAATACCGACAAGCGTGCCCTTGGGAACTTTTAGTCCATTTTCTGGGTCGTTGTATTCCTTCACGCAAACTCGCTCCAGTCTTTCGGCAGCAGGAAACATTCGCAGGATCTCTACACGAAAATAATCCAGATTTTTATTTTGAGAATATTTATAAATTGAACAAAAATATATTTCATTTCATACTCACCGCATATCACCATCTCCACATAAGTCAAATCCGCAACATCCTCATAGTCCAAGCTGCCATCCTCCTTGAAAATCTTGTCAACTTCCTCCCTCGCCCGGTCCTGCATTTCCGGATGCAGCGCAAGCGCGTACAGCGAAAATACGATAATGTGACCAATCGTGCCATAACCGTCAAAGAAAAACTGGATACAATTAGCGACCATGACATCCTGGGTGAGATACTGCTGCTTTTTGGAGTCCGTTGAGCCGCCATTTATCATGGCGTCCTTCTCAAAACTGCTCAGCTCGTCTTGACCCGCCGCCTTCAGCTCCCCCTTCTTGGCCTCCACCAACAACTGCAAAAAGTCGTTTCGCTTCGTCTCCCCCTTCATTCTGGATTCCAGAGCTTGTTCCAGGATCCGTTTGAAAAACTGGAGAACGTCCTCGAGTGGATTGGGAATGAGCGCACCCAACCGGGGAAGATGCATGCCAAGCATCAGCTTTATCATTGCCACTACGGTCACTTCCGAGAACCTATTCGCCATTGTTAGAAATTTACTTTCTGGATTCTTGATGGCATTCGCATTCATTCCAAAAACAGCCGTGGAGATGACCTCAATTGTAAACTGGTTAACGGATTTCGCAATCTCGACGGTTAAACTGCCGTTATTTCCACTTGAATTGGCTTTACGATTGTACTCGGCCACCCACTCCTTTCCAACCGCATTAAAATGCTCCATCATTCTCCGAACCTTTCCAGCGGTAAATGTACTGGAGACTGAGCTCCTCACCGTTTTCCACTCCTCACCCTCCATGTTGAACACCATTTTATGCAGAATCCCGTCAAACTCGGTGAAAAAGGGCCGGCGGTCCATAAAGTGGTCAAAGTCCTTGATGAGGATTTTCTTGATTATTTCCATGTCCTTAACTAGGAGCATGGGAGTACTCATTTCCTTCATTCCGCAGAATTTGTCAGAACCCATGACCTTGTACGCGTAGTCGTCCGCCACGCTCATGTTCTTGCGGCCCATGAAAAGGTCAAGTGTTCCGAGAGCGGGACTCGTGTCAATTTCTCGAACGCCAGTTCCTTTCCAGTGATCCTTTTTTGGAGAGAAGAAGAGTTTGTAGAGCAGAGCTCCGATTATTACCGTGGCTATTACGGCGACCCACATGATTGCTGAATTAAAAAAAAAATATGTGGAAAAATTCCTCGTCCTGTTTGCGGCAGCAGCACATTGAAAACTGAACTGGACAACTTGGAATACGACTTGACTCTGACATTAGTAATGGAAGACCTAATGATTTGTTGCATAATATTTTATTTTCATTATATCATGTAATGCATGGCTTGGTACACAGTCTGGAGAGTAAAAATCACTTGACATGTAGTGGGTGATATGCTGTTACAAAAGAACGTTATGGAATCCCAACTCACACTGTTGCTGCCTCACTGTACCCAAGGACATTTTTTGTCCATAAAAAAGTCAAGTGTGTGAAGATGAGCGATATGCTTTTGGTGACGGAGACGACTCTCTGTTTTTGCAGTTTGGATGAAAATATTATGCCTAAATAAATATATTTGTTTGTAGTGCAGTTGGTCATTTCATAAATGATGCTCTGCATTTCATAGTCATTGCTGTTGTTTGTTTGCTTAACCAATCACAGAGCTAATTGGAATTAATCAGGTATCCTTGAATATTTGACAAAGGGTAATGCTCGCCCGCAGTTTCAGTAAATGATAAGTTCTTTAACGATGACTTGTAATACTTGTAAATGTTATTTGTTATAGAGAAAAAATGTGTAAATGCTTTAATTGCGCAATCCCAAAAAATTTATACAGTTCATTACTATCTGCAATGTCACGAAGCTAATTCACTTATGCATTATTATTAACAAGAAATCATTTTATTAACATTGCAAAATTGGCGTCAGTTTCACTTCCAGGTTTCTCGGTGGCGCCATTTGAAGCCCTGCTGGAATTCCCTGGAGAGGCACTGGAGTATTTTTTGTCTGCTCGATAATGAAACTGTGAACCATGTGGGCTAAAGCGGATTTCACCTCAATCAAAGCAAAACGCATACCTGAATTCATACAAAATTGGGTTCAAGAAATTATTTTAAAATCTTATTTTAACAGTTACCCTTTTAAATTGAACCTTTACAAGAATCCATCTATATAATTTTCATACCAATGCAATTACGAGGACCAACTCCAAACGGCATAAACGCGTATGGACTTCTCGCTGCCTTCTTCTCAGGACTGAAATGCTCAGGATCAAATTCATCAGGGTTATCATAATATTGCTTGTCATGGTGAATGGCGTTAACTGGCGTTCCGACGAGAGTGCCCTTAGGAATTATCAGACCGATTTCAGGATCCCGATACTCCTTCACGCAAACTCTTTCAAGTCTGGTGCCGGCAGGAAACTTACGAAGGACCTCTGTGCGCAATTAGAATTACAAACTAGCGATGATTCATAACATGTAACAATAGTTAAATTATAATTAACTTACCACAGACAAACATATCCATGTAAACCAACTGCCCTACGTCATCATAGTCCATGCTCCCATCCTCCCTCACAATCTTGTCCACTTCCTTCCGCAGCCTCTCCTGAACCTCGGATTTCACAGCAAGTGCGTAAATTGCAAAGCAGAGGAAGTTACTGGTCGTGCTAAAACCAGCAAAGAAGAAGAGAATGCTCTGCGCATTGATGATGTCGTCACTAAGAAACTGCTTTTTCGATGATGTAGTGGTTATCATTGCGTCCTTTTCAAAAGTGCTTAACTCATCAGAGTTAGCCGCCTTCAACTCTCCCTTCCTCACCTCAACTAACAACTGCAAAAAGTCGTTCCGCTTCGTGTCCCCACGCAATCTTGACTGGAGGCCTTGGTCCAGGATCCTCATAAAAAACACCACAGCATCGTTGTCAACGATGGAGAGCCTCAAGAAATTACTCAACTTTGGCAAGCTCATCCTCAGGAAGAATTTAATGAGAAGAATCCCGGAAATGTCGCTGAGGCGATTGGCCATTTTGATAAATGTCCCCTCGGGATTTTTGATGACGCCCGCGTTCATTCCGAAAACTGTTGTCGAGATGACCTCGACGGTATACTGGTTAACTGACTTGATAACGTCAATGACGACGGATCCACCGTTAGATTTCGTCTTTCTCGAATACTCCTCCACCCACTCCTTCCCAACCGCATTGAAATGCTCCATCATCCTCCGGATCTTTCCGGTAGTGAAGGTGGGGGTCAATGAACATCTCAAATGTTTCCACTCGTCCCCCTGCATGTTAACCAGCATCCGGTGAAGTCCTCCATCATGCTCCGTGAAAAATTGGCGGCGATCAACAAAGTGGTCAAAGTCCTTGATCAGGACCTTCTTCAGGAGCTCCATGTCTTTCACGACAATCATGGGCGTGTTCATTTCATTGAGCCCACAGAACTTGTCAGAGCCCATGACTTTGTACGCGTAGCTATCTCCTTCGCTCATGCCCTTTCGTCCCAGGAATATATCCAGTGCTCCCACAGCGGGACTTGTGTCAATTTCACGAACCCCATATTTTGCCCAGTAACTCGTGCGGGTGGAAAAAAACAGTTTGTAGAGCAGGGCTCCCACAACTACCGTCGCTGTAATGATGAACCACATTTTTTAAAGGATTGCAAACTTTATGGCAAGAAAAGTTCATTTAAAAGTTAATAGAGAAGTAAATGCTCTGGCGTTCGTTTGCGCACCTTCTCTTTCCACCTTCCTAAAACTGCACTCAATTTTCATATAAGTTACAATCCTGACCTGACTGTTTTGACAATAGAAACGGTGGATAATACTCACGTTTACATAAAAGTACGTACGCATGTGCATATAAAGTGGTTATTTTTTTTTTGTTTTCATGCTCTCACAGTCTCACACAATAACAAATTGAGCACAAGGGCATTTTTTAGTCAAGACATCAACAGCAGCAGTTTGAGTCAATACATATCGTAAGTTTGATCATCATGTTATTCGCATTTCAAATTCAATTTTCTTTTATCTCGCGTTACCTTCCGATTTCCGGAATGATGAAATCATGAAAATACAGAGAGAATAATTTTATGAATCCCGTTATACGTTGCGACACCCTTTTTTAAGTCGTGCCATATATTTAAATTGTAACCGTTTTTATTCAATCATCCTAAAATATTTACAAAGCTTACTCTCTCAACATAGCCATTAAGCGAATTTATTTATCAAATCATTTTTACAGTACATCATTTTTTGCCTACTTTGCAATGGGAGTAAGCTTCACTTCCAATTTTTTCGGTGGGGCAAGCTGAAGTCCTGCTGGAATTCCCTGGAGAGGTACAGGCGTTTTTTCCGTCGGTTGGATAATGAAACTGTGGACCATGTGGGCTAAAGCTGACTTCACCTCAATCAAGGCGAAACGCATGCCTGCAAAAAAATACACAACCAATTAATGAAAAAAATTGGATTACTTGCAATTTTGTTTAAATCATTTAGATTCATTTGCATGTACCGATGCAGTTTCGTGGGCCGACACCAAACGGCAGAAAAGCGTACGGGCTTCTCGCTGCCTTCTTCTCAGGACTGAAATGCTCTGGATCAAACTTGTCAGGGTTATCATAATACTGCTTATCATGGTGAATGCCATTAACAGGGGTTCCGACAAGTGTGCCCTTTGGAATCACAAGTCCAATTTCGGGATCGCGATACTCCTTAACGCAAACCCGCTCCAGTCTTGTGGCTGCAGGAAACTTACGAAGGACCTCTGTCGAAATTAAAGTAATTACCAATTAGCGATCCTGCGTAATGTATTAACACCTATTTAATTATAATTTACAAGTAACTGACCGCAGACAAACATGTCCATGTAAACCAATTGGCCCACGTCATCATAGTCCATGCTCCCATCTTCCTTCACAATCCTGTCCACTTCCTTCCTCAGCCTGTTTTGAACTTCCGGTTCCAGCGCGAGGGCATAAATTGCAAAGCAGAGGAAATTGCTCGTCGTGCTGAATCCGGCAAAGAAAAATAGGACGCTCTGCGCATTGATAATGTCATCCGTGAGATATTGATTCTTATTTCCTCCAGTGTTGGTAATCATGGCGTCCTTCTCGAAACTCTCTAGCTCCTCCGCCGCTGCCGCCTTCAGCTCTCCCTTCTTCGCCTCCACCAGCAACTGCAAAAAGTCATTCCGTTTCTCCTCACCACTCAACCTCGCCTGGAGCCCTTGGTCCAAAATCTTGCCAAAAAATGCGACAGCCTCCGTGTCAACGATCGCGAGCCCCAAGAGCTGACTTAACCAGGGAAAGTTCATCCTCATGAAAAATTTCACCAGGAGGATTCCGGAAATGTCACTGAGGCGGCCGGCCATTTTGATAAATTTTCCCTCCGGATTTTTTATTACGCCCGCACTCATTCCGAAAACTGTTGTCGAGATAACCTCCACTGTGTACTGGTTGACTGACTGAAGAACGTCGATAACGACGGATCCGGTGCCACTGGACTTTGCCTTTTTGGAGTACTCCTCCACCCACTCCTTACCGACCGCATTGAAATGCTCCATCATCCTCCGGATCTTTCCGGTTGTGAAGGTGGGGGAGACGCTGGATCTCACCGATTTCCACTCGTCCCCTTCCATGTTGATAAGCATCCTGTGGAGAGCTCCGTCACTCTCCGTGAAAAACATGCGTCGGTCAACAAAGTGGTCAAAGTCTTTGATGAGCACCTTCTTCATTAGCTCCGTGTCCTTGACGAGGAGCATGGGAGTGCTCATGTCCATCATTCCGCAAAACTTGTCAGAGCCCATCACCTTGTACGCGTAGTCGTCCCCTTCGTTCATTGGCTTCCGG
Source organism: Sinella curviseta (assembly GCA_004115045.4). Taxonomy (NCBI): domain Eukaryota; kingdom Metazoa; phylum Arthropoda; class Collembola; order Entomobryomorpha; family Entomobryidae; genus Sinella; species Sinella curviseta. The sequence continues at coordinate 228,474 of CM023203.3, forward strand.
CCGAGAAATATGTCCAGTTTTCCGACAGCGGGACTAGTGTCAATTTCGCGGATCCCATGCTTCTTCCAGAAACTCGTGGGAGTGGAGAAGAATAGTTTGTAGAGCAGGGCTCCGACAATTACCGTGGCTATTACTGCGAACCACATTTTTTAAGGATGGTAACCTATTTGCAAAAATATTTAACCGAGATACTTAATTGTTGCTCGTCTCTCGTTTTCACACCTTCCTCTTGTCACAATCACCGTCACGTGAAAACTGTGCATTGAAATTCTGGAACAAGTTGTTTGTCAGAATGAGTGGGTATATATTTATGCATAGGTGTACACAGGTACAAATTATCTCATGCACTCGTTATGCGATACAGAAATGAGAAATATCTTTACTTGAAAATGAGATGAGCGTCATCGTAGATGTAGATACGGTTTGATAAGAGTAATCACTCATAACAACAATCCTTGCTGTATGATTGTTTGACGGCACATGTGCATAGAAAGTTTTTAGAGACAAGTATGCGTATGTACATAGTATAAAGTGGATTTTCATTATCATGCTCGCCAAGCCGAGAGCCCAAGGACATTTTTTAGTCGAGTCAACAACAACCAGTGTAAGTGTTGCTGGTAATGTTATTGAAAACACCTTTCTGTTTTTGGAAATTGGTCATTCCGTCACTCTACATATTACATTCATGCTAACCTTGCTGCTTGATACATAGGATAGGTTTAATTTAATGTGCTGCTGGACCACTTACCCACAGACCGAAATGCAAAATCCGTATAGGTATATATGTAGAGTAGATATAATATGTTAGGTATTTATCATGAAATATTTTTGAAGTAATTATGTACAAGAATAAAAATCATGTATGTATCCTTGAAAAATTGATGATAGAGGGCATCGATGGCTCATTAAGTTTCAATTCGTACCCTGTGACCTCTCGCCTGGTTACTTTTACTGAGACAATTCAAATTTCGGAAAGACGAAATTTTGAGAATAAGAAATGTATAGATGTGTAGCCACATTAAGTAGTATTTATTATATACTTATAATTAAATCTGTAAATGTTTTTATTTTGCATCATCTCAAAATTTATAAAAATTCCTCTCTCCACATACAGTCGTCATGAAGTAATGAAATCATTTTGCCTTCTTTGCAACTGGAGTCAATTTGAGTTCCAACTTTTTCGGTGGCACCAGTTGTAATCCTGCAGGAGATCCTGTCATAGGCACCGGCGTTTTTGCTGTAGGCTCGATCATGAAACTGTGAACCATGTGGGCTAACGCTGACTTGACCTCAATCAAGGCGAAACGCATGCCTATGCACAAATGACACAAAATATTGTACATGGGATTATTTTAACATCAGGTTTTTATATGAAATCCTATACAAAATAACTCAGATCGTTTTCTTACCAATGCAGTTACGTGGTCCAACTCCAAACGGCATGAAAGCGTACGGACTTCTCGCCGCCTTCTTCTCAGGGCTGAAATGTTCCGGATCAAACTTGTCAGGGTTATCGTAATACTGCTTATCATGATGAATGGAGTTAACAGGAGTTCCGACAAGGGTGCCCTTTGGTATCACAAGACCAGTTTCTGGATCCTGGTACTCCTTAACGCAAACTCGCTCCAGCCTGGCGGCGGCAGGAAACTTACGAAGGACCTCTGTGTGTAATTAAAATAATAACCAATAAATAGTAATGATAACAAAATTTATATAAAATTTAATCAATTATCGTAATTTAATATTAACTAACCAGAAAGAAACATGTCCAGGTAAACCAATTGCCCCACGTCATCATAGTCCACGTTCCCATCCTCCTTCACAATCTTGTCCACTTCCTGTCGTAATCTGTCCTGAATCTCGGGATGCAGCGCAAGTGCATAAATTGCAAAAGTGAGAAGATTACTGGTCGTACTAAACCCGGCAAAGAAAAAGAGGGTGCTCTGCGCATTGATAATGTCGTCGGTCAAATACTGCTTCTTGGCCGTGGTTATCATTGCATCCTTCTCGAAACCCTCCAACTCGTCCGCCCCCGCGGCCTTCAACTCTCCCTTCTTGGCCTCCACCAACAACTGCAAAAAGTCGTTCCGCTTCGTTTCCCCACTCAACCGGGACTGGAGCGCTTGGTTCAAAAGCCCCTCAAAAAATGTCAGCGGTACAGGATCAATGATGGATAACCTCAAGAGTTGACCCAACTTTGGCAGATTTATCCGGATGGCAAACTTGATAAGAAGATATGTGGAAATGTCGCTAAGGCGATTAGCCATTTTGCTGAACTTCCCGTCCGGATTTTTGATGACGCCCGCATTCATCCCGAAAACTGTTGTCGAGATGACCTCGATGGTGTACTGGTTGACCGACTTGAGGGCGTCAATGACAAGGGATCCACCGTTGGACTTGGCAAGACGGTTATGATGATCCACCCACTCCTTGCCCACCTCATTGAAATGCTCCATCATTCTCCGGATCTTTCCGGTGGTAAAGGTGGGGGAGACGCTGGCCCTCACCGATTTCCACTCGTCGCCCTGCATGTTAACCAGCATTTTGTGTAGACTGCCGTCCTGCTCGGTGAAGAAGCTGCGGCGGTCAACAAAGTGGTCAAAGTCCTTGATGAGCACCTTCTTCATCAGCTCCTGGTCCTTGATAAGGAGTAACGGAGTGGTCATCTCCATCACTCCGCAAAACTTGTCAGAGCCCATCATTTTGTAGGCGTAGTCGTCCCCGGCGTTCATGGGCTTCCGGCCCAGGAAAAGGTCAAGTTTCCCCAGGGCGGAGCTGGTGTCAATTTCGCGTATCCCATGTTTCTTCCAGAAACTCGTGCGGCTGGAGAAAAAGAGTTTGTAGAGCAGAGCTCCGACAATTATCGTGGCTATTATGGCGACCCACATTTTGTAAGGATGCCAACCTTAGTGCAAATGGTGAAAATAATATTTTGCGGATTTGATTTATATATAATTTGTTTCCGATTCGTGTCTGGCGTTTACGCACATTCCCTTGACACCATCACGTGAAAACTGTGCACTCTGCAAACAACAATCATCTTCACCGGTATGAAAAATAAAATGAAGGAGGCAGTTTAGCAGGGCATTACAGTGAGCGTCATCATGAAAATAGATAAGAGATGTGTAAAAACTTACTCTTACAGAGATGTATATAATATGTGCATATTATATAGTTGATATTGTTCATGATTTCATGCTCGCAAATCGGAGCCCAAGGACATTTTTTTAGTCAAGTCAACAACAGCAGCAAGTCAAGTGTAAGTGCTTATTTTGCTGCTACAGTAACGTTTTTATATGCAGTCATGTGAGTACTATTGAAAAAAACGACTTTCTGTTTTTGGATATTGGACATACCGTCACTAAGCATAACATCATGTGCATAATGTGAATCTTGTTTTTGTTACTGGATTTACCATAGACGAAAACATTGTATCAATTTAATTGTACTGGAGGGCATACAAAAAAGATTGAGAATGTGCGAACAACAATCTGGACAACGACCAAATGTCCAGAATGTAAAAATCCTTATACGTATTTTATTATCATGATGTTCTCTACAGAGTGCATACGATACATCCACTTTGTTGAATGGACTTTACATTCTTCTCATATTCGCGACGTTTTGCGTTGTCGTTTTATGAACTGTGTGTAATTTTTAATTGGATTTATTAGCTGCCAAGGTTAGCACATTTCTGCTGGTCATTCTTGACTCAATCCGTAGCAACAAGTATGTAATTCATGCAGCAAGAAAGTTGTTTCAAATTACTTTAAAAATGCTATAAATTTTTAAATATTATAATTTTTATGTATTTTTTATTTACTGATCAGTTGATTCAGTTTATATAATCTCTATGTGTCAATATAAAACTTGCTGGAAGAATAATAAAAACAGAATTTTGCAAATATTTAATTTGATTACATGGCCTTTTTCACTTCGTCAATTAGTTTCTCAACTGCTTCCCAAATGTCGTTGAGAATCTTCTGAATGCTCTCCATGGATATGCCCCTCTCCTCAAAAAACTTTTTCAGGCTCGCGTTCAGCTTGTCGGGAAGCTTTCCAACCTTTTCCGAGAACTCCTTGAAGCCCTTCTCGATGTCCTCCTTCATGGATCTCTTGACACGGCTGTGGGGGTTCCCTGCCCACATGGCGCTGTTGTAAACTGTCAGGAATTTCGAGAGCGTGTGCTCGTGTGGGAGATCCAGTTCCGATTTTCCTACAACCACATCAGAAATATTTTAAAAATTACCAAATATGTTTAAAAAGCGATTATTATTAAGGGACCTTTTTACGTACCTTCAACTAAGCTGTCTGAAGCCAGGCAGCCCAGGACCATCAAAACGAGTGCAGTTTGTACTAACTTCATGTTGGATTAAATTTTTCAAGTGGTTATGTCCAGAAGCTCCGTATCAAGTTCCAGTTTGAAACTGAGCCCCATTTCCGTTTTCCCGATACACTCATTCTGCGAGTCTTGGTCCAACACCGGAAATGAGACCATCGTCGTTACAGATATTTTTTAGGACAATCCATGATGGAAAATGTTGTAGCCAGAAAAAATATATTTATAAATAGATAAATAGTTTACCTCTCGTTAACTGCGAATACTCTAAATCAACAGCATTTTTATTTGCCGGAGCTTTTTCTTAACTGTGTGCTCTTTCATTAAAAAGCAATATTATTTTTTAATGAAAGGATGCTGCGTTAGTAACAGGCTCAATTAAATGACAATTATAGGGTTTCATGGCTGGTTAAGGTCAATGTCAATGGAAACGTCAATCAGTTTAAACGACATGGAGATGGACATGTGCAAAAATCTATAATAAAAACTCATAATAAGCCTAAAATCTAAAATAAACTGTCATCTGCTGCTGGCTGAACTCATGCAATCGTATATAATTTAATATTTTATTTTATTCCGTGCTGTGTAAACATAAAAATGTGTCAAATGGCTCTAGACGCCAGTGGGATAGTGTCCAATAAGTATAATCAATAAATAGCCAGTCAGATTCAATTTTTAGGTACAATTCCCCATGAAGTTTGTCACAGTTGTTGACGTAGCTAAATATCTATAAATATGAAATATAATTAATGCCAAAAAATATCTACATACAGAAATATAAAGGTAAGTATGGATAATGATTTAAAAATTGAAAGTGTTGCATGTTCAGTTGTCATAAAAAATAATTTTGTCGCCAAACGGTAAGTCAGACAATTTACCACATACATGTAAATACCTACATAAAATATAAAAATATTGTACTTAAAATTATTTTTTTAAATTGCATGAAACAGTAACAGTACGGGTAACAGTGCTACCGTAATTCGACATTTAAATATTTCTCACTTATCATTTACGCTAGTAACAAAATAACAACCTCGGTAGTTTATTTCTTAATATTTTCTTCAAACTTTTTATTGAAACATGACATGAAACATTCATTGATTTTTGCATAATGTATGTATTGTATTTATAGGATACTAGGTTTTTGCTGTAAACAATATTTTGGAGGTGCTGTGTCCAGCTAGCCTGTCTTTGTTCGTGTTCGACTCGATTCACTATGACAACTGGAACACTCGGATTGGATGAAAAAGAAGGGGAGCACTCGGGTCCAACAATGCACAATAATATATGCCGTCTTATGCTTACGTGTACTTGAAGGATTTTGGGGTTTAAAGGGTTGCTTTTTTATCTGTTTACTAGGATAAGTATGGAAAGATATAGGGCTATAGGAACAAACGACATGACGTTTTCATATACATTGTCAAGTCACTGTGCATATACCTAACAATGGATCAGGCACGAACCACTCGATTCGAGTAAGAAAAAAAAACAATAACAAAATAGCACACAAGTTCATTTTCCAGCAAAAGAGAGCTTACATCAATATTATTTTTTTAATAATTAAATAAGGATTTAATTTTGTTGTCAAAGCTGTTGTCACTATGACATGTAACAAAGGTAATACATTCTACAACAAAAAGTTGCACATTAAATGCTTATTGGACATGGAAAATCTTGTGTAATTTCTAATTTCATAAACTTTTTTTTATTTCAGTGACCTGTCACAATTCTCAAATTTACTGATCTCTCACACACACAATCAACACCATTAACAATGGAAACTCAATTTGAGCCCAAGGTTGTCAACTTTTCTCCAGGCTGGTTTCCTCCAGTCCACAACCATTTCCCCCTGCTCCCACCTCCACTACCTCATCCATTTTATCACCATCCTCGTCATCACATTTATCATCACCACCCACTCCACCATTTCCCGGTTCCTCCACACTTCCCCATGCACATCCCTCCATTCCCATATCACCATCATCCTTACCATCTACCTCCCGTTCCTCCTCCATATCCCAGGTACCTCCTCAATTGCGACGACCCTCCTCCTCTTCCTCCTCCAACATCTCCCATTCTAGTCGCTCAAGTAAAACCCGACATCCTCTCCAAAATAATATATCCCATCCCTAAGTCACCCCGCGACAAAAACCCGGACATTTTCGTGGAGGATAACTCCACGTCCCTAAAACGTCAGTTACAAATCCAAAAGTTGTTCAATGGTCTCCTAGAAAACTGTGCCAAGTTTGAGGGGACGGCCCTCTGCAAAATTTACGACACGCTGTCCTTGACAGATCAGCTCCAAGGCTTCCTGGAAAGCCAGGACTTGTCTCAGGACCAACTCCGAATTCGGTGGCAGATTGCGTTCGACACGCTCCACATACTCCGCCAAAGCTTTCCCCAGTGTCAAGTTTTTGTGTTTGGATCCCTGCTCACGGGTCTCGGAACAACCAGTTCTGACATTGACATGTACGTTGACCTCTTTGGGGACGATGGGCGTCGCATCCAGCAGCAAAAGTATCCCGAGTTTTGGGCGAGTTTATTGAGAGACGAGGTTTACAAATATTACCTCCAAAAAAGCAAGTGTCCCCATTCCACCGACAAATTGTTCGCGGCCAACATTAATCTCATGGGAAAACGAATCCCGTTCATCCGATTTTTCCACGGGGTGACGGGGATCATGTGTGACCTCTCGTTTGGGAACCGAATCTCAGTTCAGAATAGTAGGCTGCTCTCATTTTACCTCAACTACGACCCTCGCGTTGGACCGCTCCTGGTTTTTCTTCGCTATTGGGCAAAGTTCCATGGGATCTCGGGAGAATTGAAAATCAAGCAGTACGCCTTGGCGCTGATGACACTGGTTTATCTCATGAAGCGGGGGATTTTACCGGAAGTTAGTCTCCTCCAAGATCTCCAGCGAAAACAGAGAGAGATTCACGGGATTGCGGATAATCTGGATAAAATTGGAGAGTGGGACGCGTCCTTTTGCGACAATCGGGCGATGATAGACGAGGTGTTCCAGCAGTCCAGGATTCCGACCCGATTTCCATTTAGTGACGTTCGTCAACTTTTTGAACTTGCGCTGGACTTTTTCCAGATGTACGCCGAGATGGAGATGGGCTCTGTGGTGATTTGTGCGTTGAGGGAGGAGATTGTAGAAAAGGAAGAGTTTTTGAAGGGGGCGATGGAAGAAGAGGGGAGTAGTTGGTGGAGGAACCTGAAGCTGAGGAGTTTCTGGAGTAGCTCTGCGCTGTGCATTCAGGATCCGTTTGTGGTTACGTTTAATGTGGGCGGAATTGCGAAGGAGAAGACGGTGAAGGAGTTTCAGGAAAAGTGTGGGAACACGTTTCGCAAGTTGAATGGGCGGCAGATTAATTCCATCTTGGACTTTTTCTTGCCACTTTCCGGTGAAGAAGAAGAGTCCTGACAAATTTTTTGGAGAGAAATTATGTTTTTAAAGAAGTCAGAATAACGAAAGAAATTGGAACGGTTTTATGAGCTTGTCGAAATGTATATTGTTTTAAAAAAGCGAGATGTACTTATATTCTATATTTTCATGTGTAAATGTTACCTTAATATATAATGTTAATTACTTTACTTAGCTATTTAAGCATTTTATACCTCTGTTAATGATATGTTGCTGTATGTCCAGTAATATTTCGTTTTTTTTCTCCGGCTCAATTAATATAAAGTTAGTTAGATATGCAACTACCATTTTATAAAGAGTTGATGTTGTACAAAAAAATCTACATGCTGACAACTTATATAAGACTGTGTTAATAGACTGGAGAGGAGTTGAATCAGTTTGTACACTGCCTAATGACAATCAATAAAGTAAAGCAAAAGAGAACTATTGTAAATCATTTTTCATTGTAAGTTTCACTTTTTCATTGTGGCAATTTTAGACCAATTCATAAACATTTAAGCAGGTATATCCGTATTATCCATGGAACATAGGTGGTGTGAAAATCGGCAAACACTTAATTCCAGTTTCCATTTTGCTCCTCATGACTCATATGCACCAATTCGCCAACACTATACAACAATTTAATAATCCCTTTTCATTTTCATTCATGCAAATACCACCTACCGCACTCTATCAATATAAAACATTAAGACAAACAGCATCATCATAATTTTTTTACTATAACACACACATACACGAGACCACCACCGAAGGAATAAAATATTATGTGCATGTAAAAGAATATACACATACTTAATTCACTAATTACTAATGACAGCAGAAAATCGTTTTCTGAGCTTCACTCTCACTTTTATTCTCGTCCAGATTCACAACAAACTTGACTTTGTTTATGGAGCATAATATGGCTTAAAATTCAGCATTTGCACTACTGATCACTTGTTGCATGATTTCATATAGTATCAAAAAGTACTGGTCACTATAGTATTTACCTACTTTACCTACCTGTTCCACTTCTGTTGTGACTATGACGTGAATTGTGACTGGCGACTGGGGTACATGACGCTATAGTAGCAAAATTGCAAAAATATATGCCATGATACAACTTGTATCATACAAGTCAACTTACGCATATGAAAGAAACGGTTTCCCCATCATTATCTTTAGACTAATTGCTAATTGCTTTACACGGTGTAATTTTTACCATATTAGGTAGTAGTAGCGTAATTTTATAACAAGTTGTGCATGCATATGATGGCATTATAATAGGCAATTGTTATACTTTTGCAAATTCAAGAAAATTGGCGTGAGATGTTTCTCACTCAACCAGCAACAGTGTTCGATTTTGTGCCGCAGTGTTCGGTACACTTTTTTGCAAGTTAAATAATTCAACATTTGAAAATGTGGTTCGTAATAGTAGCAACAATAGTTATCGGAGCCCTGCTCTATAAATACCTTTCCAAGCCCACTGACTACTGGAAGCAATATGGAATCCGAGAAATTGACGTAAGCCCTGCAGTCGGAAAGCTGGACATCCTGCTTGCCCGAAAAACGATGAGCAAAGGGGACGACTACGCTTACCAGCTCATGGGCACCGATCCCTTTTGTGGGCTGATGGACATGGGCCGCCCCATGATCTTGGTCAAGGATATAGAGCTCCTCAAAAAAGTCCTGATCAAGGATTTTGATCACTTTGTGGACCGGCGCCAGTTTTTCTCCAAGGAGGACGGCTCCATGAGCCAAATGCTACCCAGTTTGGAGGGGGACGAGTGGAAAGGGGTCCGCTCTTCTGTCAGCGCCACCTTCACCACCGGAAAGATACGGAGAATGATGGAATACTTCAATTCGGTGGGTAAGGAGTGGGTGGACCATCATAGCCGCCTTGCCAAGTCCAACGGTGGATCCGTCGTCATTGACGTCATCACTGCAGCAAACCAGTACACCGTTGAAGTGATCTCGACAACCGTTTTCGGGATGAACGCAGGCGTCATCAAGAATCCCGACAGCACCTTCGGCAAAATGGTCACTCGGGTCGTCGACTTTAACAAAAAGGCGGTAATGAAGCTTGCGTTTCGAATCAACTTTCCGCGGCTGAGTCGCTGGTTGGGTTTCTCCGTGATGGACATGAAAGCTTTGACGTTTTTCGAGGGGATCCTGGACCAAGGACTCAAGTCGAGGCTGAAGGGGGAGACGAGGAGGAATGACTTTTTGCAGTTGCTGGTGGAGGCCAAGAAGGGAGAGTTGAAGGCTTCGGGCTCGGATGAGCTGAGCAGTTTCGAACAGGAGGCGATGATAACTACAGCAGGAGGTGGCGAGAAGAAGCAATATCTCACGGAGGAGATCATGAACGCTCAGAGTGTCGTGTTTTTCTTTGCGGGATTCAGCACGACCAGCAATTTTATCTGTTTTGCGCTGTATGCACTTGCGCTTCATCCGGAGGTTCAGGAGAGGTTGAGGAAGGAAGTGGGCAAGATTGTGAAGGAGGATGGGGGACTGGATTATGATGATGTTGGTCAGTTGGTTTATATGGACATGGTGGTCTGTGGTAAGTAGAGAATTTTAATTCAAGTTACCTAGTTAATGTTTTTAAAAAGTCATGCAATTTTGGCGTACTGATTTTTTGCAGAGGTTTTACGGAAATTTTCTGCGACTGAAAGACTGGAGCGGATTTGCACTAAGGAGTACAAGGATCCAGAAATTGGGCTGACGATCCCAAAGGGCACGCTGGTCGGCATTCCCCTGAACTCAATTCATCATGATAAGCAGTATTATGATAACCCTGACAAGTTTGACCCAGAGCATTTCAGTCCCGAGAAGAAGGCTGCGAGAAATCCGTACGCTTATATTCCGTTTGGGGTGGGTCCTCGTAACTGCATTGGTACGATAATTACATGTTAAAATAGCGCTCATTCTATCTGAAACGAATTAATTGGAATGTTATAAGAAATTAATTATGAACCGTTTAAATCTGAATTTTCATTAGGTATGCGCTTCGCTCAGATAGAAGCGAAGTCTGAGCTAGCTCACATGGTCCACAATTTCCTTATCGAGCCCTCGCCAAAAACACCTGTGACCTTGTACGGATCCCCTGGAGGACTGCAACTGCTCCCTCCAAAGAAGCTGGAACTCAAACTGACTCCAATTGCAAACTAAAATAAAAAATACTAATTAATCAAGAATTTAATTAAACTGCAGTAAGTGAAATATGTTAGGGGCAAAATGAGAATTTAAGCGAGAAACAGTATTAAGCCTTTCGAGCGTTTTGTAGTAGAGTTTAAAAAATCCGCTCGAGATAAGGAACCGTTAGAACGACATGCTGTCAGTTAGCATTATCATTTAAGACTATTATTTAAGATGATTTTTTGCAAATAAATTAAATGCATACCGTCGCATTCTTGACGTGGTTTTTTTGTTTGTTACAGCATTGCTTTGTTTGTGAGCGAGCCAAAGACGAGCAAAAACTTATTTAATAAAAAAAAGTATCACAAAAAAATCACTCAAGTTTCATAACAGGACACTGCACTGTTATTTGTTATGGACCACCTCTGCATTTTAGCTCATGTACATAGATCGTTATTTTTTGCACAGATCCAGACGAGATCATCAGAATAGATAGTTACATATTATTGATTGGCCCAAACAGTGATGCTGACTTCCCTGATCATCAACCAAAACTGTGTTTTGTAATAAACAATAAAGTCGTTTTTTGTGGAGACAAAATCTGAATCCAGCACGAACAATGATTCTTCTCTAGTTTTTATGCGCTATAGCTGTAAAGATTACACAAGACAAAGCAAATAAGAAACTTTTCTAACGACAAGTTAGTATAAATAGACCGAGCCTTCACAGAACTCACTCAGTATCAGTTTCCAACTCACCTTCCAATAAAACCAACTCATCCAAAACACTTTGTGGTCTCCACACCCTCAACCAACCCATCAACATGTACAAGCTCGTAAGTATCCTCCACTCCAAAACTGAATATATTCAATGAAAAATTGGAAACACATTTCGATTTTCAAAAATAACTATGTATCTAATTAACGTTATATATTTTTTAAAAGATCGCTGCCCTCCTTGTCCTCGCTCTGGCTGTCGCCATTGCCGTCGCTGAGCCAGCTCCACAAGTGCTCGCTTATGGCGCCTACGGATACGCTGGCGTCCCTGCCGCCAGTTTGACTGGAAATGGACGCCCAATCCTCTACGGATAAATTTATTTTGTCTTTTGTTGTTTTAATTGCCGTTTTTAATATTAGTAAACTTTTGTTTTACAACGTTCAACGTCTATCATGTTGACAAATAAAAGATTTCTCCGAAATCGTTTGAAACATTTAATCATAATATATTTTTTAATGACGTCAATGTTTAATTGACGTGGTTGTCTCACTTCACTCCAAACAACATGCCTATATTCCGATGTCCTGAAAAAATGTTGGATTATTTATCAAGCGTATTTATATAAAGAAACAGTAATTTATGTAGATTTATATACGTCTACAAGCTATCCCTACAATAACATATACGGAGGAAGACGACCCTGGCTAGAGCATGGTTTCTTTTACAAATTAATGGCCAGTAATAATTATTAATTGAAAAAATCCATTGAAATTCTCGGAACCTTATTCTTTTGGTAAAATAATTAATTCAACTACACACGTGAATGGAGCGCTAACTAAATCACAAAAGCAAATCAGTAGTCATATAATCAGGAATTGACCACTGTGCCATTAAAATTACTTTCGATCATCGATAGCAAATTTTGGGATTTTGAGTACGAACGAAATCAAAAGAATATGCCATGAACTATCGAGGCGGTGGATTCTAATTAATTATAAAATTGGCTATAAATGATAGAAAAAAGCAAAAGTAGAAAAATGATAATTTAATTATATTTCACGGAATGACTACTAAAATCATGTACCGTTTGTTTGATTACACTGATGGACAATAAAAGCTCATGTTTTATTAGATTTTAGGTTCGTTGAGCATTATGCGTTAAAGCTTGTTGCTGGAAGTGAATACAATTAAAAACAAAATATAATTGCAATTGGAAATTAACGATATTATTCATCATAAAGCTACTCAACCGTAAATTAATAAAATATTTATTAGTTTTTATTATAGAGTGTAACCACACCTAAAAACCAGCTTATTTTCTACACTGCAAAAAGTTTAGACAGCCTAACACACAGCGCACAGTATTCAATATATATCTGCATTTTAGACCATTTTAAAACGCCTTCCAGCAAACTGTCATAAAAACATGGGGCTCAAAATTTTTAGTATTTAAACGATTGTTTCAACAATTCAGCGAGCACTTTACAGGTGAAACTTTTCTGGAGTCAGCTTTAGCGAGAAACAATTTTACGTTCAATATGGACTCGAATCATAGCAAATGTTTTCTGAGAAAACCTGGAATCTTGTTCATATTTTCCATCTTCTCCTCCAGCTTCATTTCTGAAGCGAAATTAATTTCTAACGACTTGCTACCCCAAGAAATTTCTGCGGGATCTTCCTCTGGAAGAGGAATAGAGTTCAGACAAAGGGAAATTTTGCATGAGCCGACAGACACAGTTTTGGAATGGGAAGTGGATCCTCAGAGAAGCCCCAACTCGACAATATCTTTCAAATTTTCAACAAGTTTAGTAGCAAGTACAAATGAAGCTGGGATCATCCTGCTGGGCCTTTCAAGAACTGGTCACGTTATCGGATCTGACGTTGTGGCAATGAACATAGGAGGCCAACCTGAACTGGTGGACATGTACGGAGTTGACAACTCGACCCTTGTTCCAGATCCAGTTCAAAACTGGAGGCTCCTTTCCTCACAGCGAAATTCTTCCCACTTGTCTTTCACAGTGTCCAGGATTCTTGCCACTTGTGATGAACAAGACGTGGAAATTAGTGTAAGGCAGCTACACTTACACTTATTGCATTGGTAATATAATTGTAGAATATAATATGGCATTTTAAAAATACTTTCCACTTTCCAGAATGACTTGATTCGAATAATCTGGGGATACGCAAACACGACCGGAAATGGGTCTATTAACTTTAGCCCAGAAGGAATTGCTCGTGCCTTTCTGCTGGACCCAGTAGTCCCTTCTCCAAACTCCAACGACGTGAAATCCTGGAGAATCTCAAGAAGATTTCTTGTGCCACCTCGACACACGTCATATTGGTGCACGTTCCATCGTGGACCTCAACTTGCCCAAAAGCATCACATCGTGGGCGTAAGTATGTAATTGATTATGAAAACTCATTGACATTGAATGGCAACTTAGAAACCAATTTGATTTTTTAAAATGCTAGTTTGCCCCGTACTTCAAAGACGACCTCTCTCGTCAACACGTCCACCACAAACTGGCTTACCGTTGCCTCGCCCCTCCTGGAGTTGACCCTGCCCAGATATTTGAAAAGTACGTGGGTCATCCTGGAGAAGAGTGCTATCTGGAGGAGAGGCACGAGCTTCCAACAATATTCTGCACCGAAGCTTTCATGACGTGGAGCGTGGGAGAGAAATCCTTCAACTATCCGCACGACATTGGTCTCGCTCTAGGGGACACGACCAACGAGTACTTTATGTTCGAAACGCATTACGACAACCCTCAAGTCCGCTCAGACTTGTTGCTCGAGAACGGGCTCGACATTCTCTACACTCCAGAGCTTAGGGCGCAGGAAGGGAGCATTGTTTTTGTGAGCTCGGGAATATTTGGCCTGTATCAAGTACCCCCGCACGCGACAGATTTCAGAGTGACTGGACAATGCAGTCCCCAGTGCACGAAACAAATGATTCCTCCCGGTGGGGTTCAGCTCACTCAGGTCGATTTTCATGCTCATCGGACAGGTATGGAATTGGTAGTCAAAAATGAAATCGTAAAAAATTCTGGACATGTTTTCATTTTTTCTATTATTGCCTTTTTATAGTCCGCAAAATGATCCTCAGACATTTTCGAGGAAATCAGGAACTCCCTTGGATTCAACGGGACCTCAACTACGACTTTAGTTACCAGCAGAAGCGCATATTGCCCAATCCTGTTACAATTCTTCCAGGAGATCATTTGGCCGTTGAGTGCCGAATGGACACAACTTCCAGAAACGGGACAACTCTCTCTGGATTTGCGACCAGGGATGAAATGTGTATTGCTTGGTTGACGCTTAACAAGCGCCTTCCGTACGTCTACTGCTCCAGTGAGTATCCAACAGAACGGACCATGGCAAAGTATGGAGTCACCAACATGACATGGGATAAACAGGAACAGGAAAGAGTGGTCAATTCTGCCACTAACCCAAAGTATGTTGGGCTTCCTCTTTCGCGTGTGATTGAGGAGTCGGTTGGCGAGTGGACGCCGGAAAAAATTGGCGAATTGGAAAGGGAACAGCTTTTCGGTGCTCACGACAACACATGTCCCCAAATTAGAGATACAGCCATGTTGGCGTATGCGTATCTATTTTCAGATGGTTTGACTGGAGACTTGATACCTTCCAGAGAAATTATTGAGGAGAGTAGGCCTAGCACTAGGTCCATCAAGACGCAACTGGGAGATTCGGGCTTTTCGGTTAGATATCCTGATGGATCTACAACTAGCATGTATGAACCCCCAAAGACGTGTGCTGAATAGTCTTGTATTTATTCACTAAATAAATAGATTCTAGACATGCCACGTGTTGCCGTGTCAACACGGCAACACGGCTGTTTTTGGCGTTTTTTAATAACACGGCCGTGTTGCCGTGTCAGACTCTTAATTTGCCGTGTTGCCGTGTTAATTTCCATACTTTTTACTTCATCAAAAATGTGCAACAAATGGCAAAAATGATGCATACATGACTATTTTAGCTCAAGTAGTATGTTAGTTCGACATCAGGTTTTCTTTTTTTTATCATGCCGTTTGCTTTGTTGACACGATGTACTGCAAAAAAGTGCAAAATGGTGCATGCAAGTGTTTTTGATTTGCATTATTTTGTGTTATATATTATTTATATAACACGGCCGTGTCGACACGGCTAATTTTGAAAAAAATAATTAATTAACACGGCACGACACGGCTGGCATTTTTCTGACACGTGGCATCCCTAAAGATTCATTAAGTTATTTACTTTTTGTAAAGATTAGACCTTAGAAAAAGAAATGATATTAACTAATCAATTATTTAATTAAATTGCACCAAGTGAAATATGGCTGGGGTAAAGTAAGAATTTAAGCAATAAACCGTAACAAGCTTTGGAGCGTTTTGTGTAGCCTTCAAGAAAGTCAATTAAAATAAGAAGCCGTTAAAACGACATGCTATCCACTTTGTAGTCTCCAGTTATGTAAAGAACTTACTGTTATTTAAGACGATTGTTTTGTCAATAAATTAAATTATATACCTACATATGCATTCTTTACGTGTTTTTTGTCACAGTATTCCTTTGTTTGCTTGAGCGAGCTAAAGACGAGCAAAAACTTATTTAATAAAAAAAAGTATCACAAAAAAATCACTCAAGTTTCATAACAGGACACTGCACTGTTATTTGTTATGGGCCACCTACTGCATTTCAGCTCATGTTCTGTACACGAATGAACCGAGACACCTTTTTTGCACAAATCATCATTATAGGTAGTTAGTAATATATTGATTGATACAGACATTGATGCTGCCTTCCCTGATCATCACCCAAACTGTTTTGTAACAAAGTCTTTTTTTTGTAACGGCAAAATCTCAATCCAGCACGAACATTGATTCACCATTTTATAGCTCTATAAATACTACACTGGACAACGCAAGTAAAAAGAAATGCTTGTTGGACATTTCTACAGATAGTTTGGTATAAATAGACCGAGGCTTCACAGAACTCAATATCAGTTTCCAAATCACCTTCAACAAAACCAACTCATCCAAAACATTTTCGTGGACTCCACAACCAAAACCCATCAACATGTACAAGCTCGTAAGTATCCTCCACTCCAAAAAACTGAATATATCCAACGAAAATTAGAAACACATTTTTCCATTTTCAAAAATATCCATGAACCTAATTAACTACATATATTTTTTGAAGATCGCTGCCCTCCTTATCCTCGCTCTGGCTGTGGCCATTGCCGTCGCTGAGCCAGCTCCACAAGTGCTCGCCTATGGCGCTTACGGATACGCTGGTGTCCCTGCCGCCAGTTTGACTGGAAATGGACGCCCAATCCTCTACGGATAAATAATTACTTAAAGACTTAATAATAATTACCGTTCATTGTTATTGATTTTTTTATGTTATATAATATTTCAACGATCATCATGTTGGAAAATAGAATAAAAAATTAACAAAAATGATAATCTTATTTACATTTATAACCAAAATGTTATTAAAGACTCGCCAATTTGAATTTTTGAATTTGCCAATTTATTTCGTCACTCGATAGACAAGAAACAACATACATTAACATGCTCATGGAACACATTCAATCAATCGGTTCATCAGTCACGTGCGACAGAGGTAGTCCAACATACTCAGAGTTCGGGGCAGAATTGACCACTCTTTCCTTTTCCTCTTTGTTCCATGTCATGTTAGGAATGCCATACTTTTCCATGACCCTCTCTGTTGGATAGGTACTGGAACAAATACCTGAACCCCACTGGGGGGAATCATTTGTTTCGTGTACTCCGAACTGCATTGTCCTAACCACTCTGAAATCTGTCGCATGCGGGGCTACTTGATACATGCCAAATATTCCCGAGCTCGCAAACACAGTGCTTCCTTCCTGTGCCCAAGGCGTTAGAAATTAATTTCGCTTCACTAGTGAAATTGGAGAAGAAGATGGAAAAAGTAAGACTCCGCAGATTCTATCTGTCTTGTATAATATTTACAGCTTATAGCGTATCAAAAATAGAAATGCATCATTGTTCGTGTTGGAATCAGAATTTGTCACTACAAAAAAACTTTATTACAAAACAGTTCTTTGATTGATGAAGTCAGCAGCAATGTCTGCATCAAAACTGTAAAATCAAAAATAACAATTTAACTACGTACGTATAATGATGATCTCATACTGATCTGTGCAAAAAATGAGATGTCTGCATTCATTCGTACACAATATGAGCTATAATGCACTATAACAAATAATAATGGTGCAGTGTTCTGTTATGAAACTCGAGTAACTTTTTGTGATACATTTTTAGTGAGTTTTTGCTTGTCATTGGCTCACTCGCTCACAAACAAAGCAATGCTGTAGCAAAAATCGCGTTAGGAATGTGGTGGAATGCATATTTAATTTATTTACAACTCATCTTAAATAATAGTCAGTGCTTTACATAACTGGAGACTTGTAAGCTTGTAACTGATAGCATGTCATTCCAACGGTTTAAAAAAAATTACATATTACAAAACACTCGCAAAGCTGGTCATTGTTGCTAGCTTAGATTCTTACTTAACCCCAGACACATTTCACATGCTGCAGTTTAATTAAATAATTGACAACAAACATATAATTTCTTTTAATTTACAATTGGAGTCAGTTTGAGTTCCAACTTCTTTGGGGGGATCAGCTGCAGTCCTGCAGGGGTTCCGTACAAGGTCACTGGCGTGTTCGGCGTGGGCTCGATAAGGAAACTGTGGACCATGTTAGCTAGCGCAGACTTCACTTCTATCAGAGCGAAACGCATCCCTAATTAAACCAAATTTTAAAAGTCATCATTCACCAAAATATTTTTTATATTTTACTCATTTTGCAAAAGCCTGCGCAATCATTTAATACGTTATTATCGTACCAACGCAGTTCCGGGGACCGACGCCAACCGGCATATAAGCGTATGGATTTCTCTCTGCCTTCTTCTCGGGACTGAAATACTTGGGATCAAACTCGTCAGGGTTATCACAGTACTGCTTATCGTTGTGAATGGCATTGATGGGAATGCCGACCAGCGTACCCTTTGGTATCGTCAGCCCAATTTCGGGATCCTTGTACTCCTTCGTGCAAATCTTGCAGTCAGTCTTGCAGTGGCAGAAAATACCTCTGCAAAAAAATTAATTAGACAAAATTACATGACTTTTTTTTAAACATTCACTAATTTGAATTAAAATTCTCCACTCACCGCATACCACCATGTCCATATAAACCAACTGCCCAACATCATCATAATCCAGTCCCCCATCCTCCTTCACAATCTTGTCCACTTCTCTCCTCAGCCTCTCCTGAACTTCCGGATGAAGCGCAAGCGCATACAGTGCAAAACTGATAAAATTGCTGGTCGTGCTGAATCCCGCAAAGAAAAAGCCGACACATTGGGCGTTCATGATCTCATCCGTGAGATATTGCTTCTTCTCACCGTTTCCCCCCGTGGTCATCATTGCCTCCTGCTCGAAACGACTCATCTCATCCGAGCCCGCCGCCTTCAGCTCCCCCTTCTTGGCCTCCACCAACAACTGCAAAAAGTCGTTTCGCCTCGTCTCCCCTTCATTCTCGACTTGAGCCCGTGGTCCAGTATCTGCTCGAAAAACGCAAGGGCTGTCATGTCCATCACCGAGAAACCCAGCCAGCTACTCAGACGCGGAAAGTTGATCCGAAATGCCAACTTCATCACCCCTTTTTTGTTAAAGTCGACAATCCGACGGACCATTTTGCTGAAGGTGTTGTCGGGATTCTTGATGACACCCGCATTCATCCCGAAAACTGTCGTGGAGATCACTTCGACGGCATACTGGCTCACTGCCTTGATGACATCAATGACCACTGATCCAGATTCTGGATTCCAGAAGGATCTGATGCAGCCCTGCGCCTGTACTCGACAACCCACTCATTCCCCACCGAATTGAAGTACTCCATCATTCTCCGGATCTTTCCGGTCGTGAAGGTTGAGCTGATGGAGGAGCGAACCCCTTTCCATTCATCTCCTTCCAAACTGGGCAGCATTTGGCTCATGGAGCCGTCCTCCTTGGTGAATAACTGGCGCCGGTCAACAAAGTGGTCAAAGTCCTTAATCAGGACCGTTTTGATCAGCTCCATGTCCTTCACGAGAATCATGAGGCGGCACATGTCCATCAACCCGTAAAAGGGATCAGAGCCCATGAGCTCGTAAGCGTAGTCGTCACCATTGCTCATCGTTTT